>CAJPEX010000129.1:0-171731 GCA_905338405.1 Notodromas monacha | reverse complement strand
AATAACAGAAATCCATATAGTGCTGTAACTGTAGGCATGTGTTTGAAATAAAATTGTGGCCCTAGGCAGTGTCCTGTTTAAAGGAATATTCCTTTTTTTTGGTGTCTCAGGCGGGCGCAGACCAGTCAAAGGCTTTTCTCAGGGCCAATGACATTGAAAGATCCGATTTTTATGGTGACCCTTTTTTTGCCTGGGGTGCAGGGCCAGGTTGGTGGATCGTTGAGACACAATCGCCTTGGTGAATGGGTGCACATAGGCCAAAAAATGTCTAATGCCCAATTTTTTGCTGGGTGCACTCAACTGTTAATTTTAACTTTAAATAATGATGCTCGTTTCAAAAATGGGGATAAAAGAATATTGCTTGCAATTTAACTTCATATCTTAAACTGTTTTCACCTCTGGAATGCTATTCCAACCAATCTATCTTTATCAATAGCATTTTCTCCATGTCAATTTACTCTCATTCATGGCGCCAGAGACACTCGTATCGCCGGGTGTTAATAAATGTGTTTACAGCGACATCTAGACTTTGAAGAAAAACAATATAAAGATTACGCATCTCTTCAGTTCGAAGAGTCGCCTCTATGAAACGTAAAAGTCGCGGGACAAGGTACGAAAGGGGTACCTATGATAATTCACAAAATGTTGAATACTCTACCGTACATGACTCCATTTTCTCCCCTGGTTCTCGATCCAGACAAAATCAATCTCAGCGTGATTTCGACAAAAAAAAGTGTTGCTCATGCTTCATAAAATGTTGATGCATTTCAAACAATTCCCCAAAAGCCTTTCAATAACATAGCATGGGAAAATATTGACAAACGAAACTTTCGCAGGAAGCAGACCATTCCGTGGGATCCTGGTCTTGTATTTGCGGAGCTCCGTCCAAATTGACACAGTTGCCAACGGTGTGGTTTAAGTAACTTGGCTCCGTCAGCAGCCAGCTCAAATCACAATCACACCTTATGGGACTGTCTGTCAAAAGAACCAGAGGTCCATTCCGAAAACACTAACTGATTAATTTCGACCACAAGAAATTGAAATTCTTACCTTCAAGATCGATGAATCCTTCGCACATAGGGCTCAGAAAGGTCGCAAGGATGGGTTCGAAACTGGCTTGCTCCAAAGTAGCCAGCTGTGATGAACCCATCAAATATATTTCAATGTCACACGTGTCACCTCAATAAGAGTTGGAAATTAAAAAAAAATTTTTACTTCGATTTAAATGGAATGCCATTAGTCTTCAAATTGGCGAGATATATATATCAGACTACCTCCACCCAGTCACAAGGCTCTGCTTTAAATCTATACAGGATACATCAATTTTATTTCCAGATCAGAAATGTGATCAGCAACCCGGACAATTTCTGGGGACGATTGCAAAAGAACTCCAGAAATTCGAACTTACATCAGCCAAGCATTCCATTGATTTTGACCTTTGAATAATTTCGATTCAAGAACGGGAAGCAGAAAAAAAGCCAGTGCAAGCTGCGACTTTATATTAAGTATTTTAATTATCTCTGATGCAGAAATTATTTGAAGTAATTCCCTTCAACATTCACAGGAATTTTACTGAAAAGATTCCGAATCATTCTTGTGATGTTTTCAAATCTGCTGAACAGCACTGCAGTATTGGAATTTGAATTTGTCAACCATGTCAAAGAGACCCAGCCTTCAAAACAGATATACTTGAAATTCCACAGCACAGCAAATGATTATTAATAATTACTTCATGTACAATCAGGGAGGGGAAGAAAAAGTATGTACAGTGAGACCCCCACATGCAGACGCCTCAACATGGGGACAATTCAACATGGGGACATTTATTTTTTTAACAAAAAAATCATAAAAAAGGCCCAACATGAGGACACTGACTCAACCTGAGGACATTGCAGGATAAAATTCCAAAAGAAATTTTAGGAAAATTGATTTTTATAAGGCTTAATTGCAAGATACAGATGTTTCCAACTTATAATCTATGCAAGAAAAATTCTTTGGTACTTTTTGCATCATTTTTCCATTCATTCAGCTAATTTTAAAAATGCCCTATAGCACACAGGGACTTCCTTCTAGCTCTCTTTGTGAATGGATGTTATTTTTCCAGATGCTAACTTTTCAATGTACTGTACAGAGGTACACCATTCAATGTTCCAAATGTTCTTATTTGTTCAAAAATATATTCTTTGCATCAAATCCAAGTGGTAAACATTTTTTTTCATGAAATTTTGAAGAATATTTCTTCCATAAAACAGTAATTAAAAGTTATATAATGTAAGTCTATGGGAAAACAAGATTCGACTTGGGGACAATCTGACTTAGGGACACTCTTGATACACCAATTATGTCTGCATCTGGGGGTCTCACTGTATATTTACATCAGTTGTGCAATTGTACATTTTTGGATGTATTTTCTTTTCTTTCAATATCCATATTCAGCTTATTACTCTAATTTCCATTCTGATGTGATGGAATGTGTTTCATGTTTGGATGAATGCGGGTGTGGAGGGGAGGAGGTTTGGGTGTGGGAACATTGCTTGAACCTCGTGAACACTAGAAAGTGGAAAATAAAGCTTGCTGTTCAATTCAATCCAAATGTCCACCAGGATTTGTAATGAAAAATTATTTTTCCATGTAAATCCCCCAAATATCATTCCTGTTATCAAAGAAAAAGAAGGAACACCATTTCTCACCCAATATCCAGCCAGGTTCAAAAATCCTCAATTTTGAGTTACCAAGGATCCGGAGAACCGTCAAACTGGAGCTCACATCCGGAAAAGCTCCAGTTTGAATAACTGCGAGATTGGGACACTTGCTGACATAAATGGAACGTATGTTGGGCAGCCCAGCGAAGGCGTCTCTGGACAGCACAGAAAATGCATTTTCGCTGACATAGAGAGTTGCCAATGATCCGCAATTAGAGAAGGCATATTCATCAATTGCCGGGATGAAGTTTGAGTGCAGATCCAACGTTTTCAAGACGGGCGAGCACGAAAACGTCTATAAGAATCAAACAAAACCCTTTGTTATCCCAGAATCGTTCTCAAGAACAATTTGTTGGGTTATTCCCACAAGGTGTCGCCACTGTGGCAAAGGAATTCTCCAGGGCACAACTCAGGCACATGGCAGAAGTGTGTGCATGGCAGTGATGGGAATGCAGGCAGTACAGTGGCAATACAGGATTTAGAAAGAAAGAAAGAAAGAGAGAGAGAGAGAGAGAGAGAGAGAGAGAGATCCAAAAGAAGTCTGTTTGGCGGATTTTGTCCATTGGGGGGGAGGAAAAACTGCTTGCAGAGCTGGTCTGTTTGGCAAAAATCCCTTACACTGGAGGTCTGTTGGGCGGGGGGCCACTGTATTGTCACATCTGTGTCCATATTCTCCTGCTCCTTGGGCTCAAATGAACTTTCATTCCAAAGGAATAAAGAAGATCTGGCCTCATATCAGCTGACCACCTGCATTTTCATTTTTGGCTAACCCTTAGTTGTTTCCTGGCCCAAAACCTGATAATATTTTCAAGGATTTATCTTGCTCTCCACTGAAGAGAAAAATGAGCTAATGTAGGTTTCCCACAAGTTACCTATAATATCCTTGCACTGGTTTTCTCTCCATTTGCCATTTGTAGAACTCAGCACATTTTTTTAAAATTTTCATACAAAAACACCATTCAGAGACACATAAACTAGTCTAGTTAGTTCTCTGAGCATGAGACATGATATGAACAATTTGAAACTGGACAATTGGAGATCCACCACAATTCAAAACCAAGGATAAGACAATTGATAGAAAATTATTTTTGATGCAGGGATTAATGGATTAAACTTACCCGTATGTTGTCAATGATATCGTTATCAGCCAGGCTCAGGTATTCCAAACTGTCGTAGTTAACCATAGTGCCAAAGAGGACAAATGACGTCAACGCATTTCCGGCCAAATCCAATTTCTTCAATGTGGTCATAGAAGATTCGAAGGCGTTTTCGCTTATGACGCTCAGCTTCGGATTCCAAGTGATTTCAATATTCTTGAAACAAGACAAAAATATGAAATCTTAGCTAAACTTGGAGGGAAAAATCAATAAACCCGATGGCGAGCATTTTTTTTCTTGGATATTTCATTGGACTTGTTCCGGTTGTAATTGTGCACAGCACTCGGCAAATTTCAAAAAGCTCGCTTTTGCATATATTTTATTCTCATTAAAAATAACAGACACCATATGGAAAAATGTCGCCTTGCAAAAAAAAAAAAATCGACCGGAAATAAGAAACGATTCAAAACAGAATGCCGGTGAACTGTGTGAGGAAATCGAATACTGTGCACAGTTAATGAAAAACAACCGCGATTTAAAAAAATCTTTGATGGAAAATTTTCTTCAGTGAATAAATGTTCGGTTGTTCTGATCACCAAAATAAGAGTGCGAATAGTTCATCAAGCTAAGAGAAAAAAAATGAAACTTGAGCACCTCATCCTTCACACGAATATACTGTACCTTATGCTATAGAAAACATTTCAGGAAAAAAGAATAAACTTTTGAGAGAGTGATGTGAAATTCAAATGTTATATGGAATCTTTTTTAACAATATGGTCTATGGGATTCTGCCAGAAGAAAAATGTATTGTCCAAAAAATCTGCTCTAGAAAAAATCATATTGTAGAGATAGTGATTTGGCGCCTATATTTCCTTCGAAGATTCTGTTATACACAAGGATAACTTTTTTTTCATGTGAATGAGTGATTTTATCTCAGTTCAATTTTCATTTTTCAAAGTCAGCATTTTAACTTGTAAATTCTCTCAGTGGCATTCTTTTCAGGGTGCATTTTCTCAAAAAACTTGAATTGAATTGAACAGGAAGCTTTATTTTCTGATTTTCAGCATTCACAAGGTTCACACAAAATTCCCACATCCAAAACCTCCTCTTGTCAACCCAAATCCTTCCAAAGGAATTCAATCACTTCAAAATGGAAAACAGAGAAGTATATAAGTTGTATGTGGATACCAAATGAAAAGAAAGTACATCCCACATGGTACATCTGCACAACTGATGTGAATGCATATACAACCCCTTCCTTCCCTGATAAAAAAAACACCATGTTAATAGTAAGAATTGCAACCCATTTACTAAACCCAATTTAAAGCAGAAGGTCTTTGGTCTTCAGCGTGTTCCCAGATAAGGTTTAGTTGAATAAATACTTTAGAGAGAATATTTGATGAGAACTCATATAATGTTAACAGCTTGTCTTTGTCCTCTGGGATTTTAGAAAGGATCTTTTAATTGAATTTTAATTGTCCCAAGTCTTCTTTTTAAGCTCATTTCCGTAAACATGGAATGCTGGGCATAAGAAGAGAAGGTGCTCTGGTGATGCATCAACCAATGTATTCATTCTGCAGAAATTGCACCCTTTAAACACCTTTGAAAATTCAATGAAGACACTTCTAAAGTGAAAATGTCTCCAAATGAGGCAAGGAAATTTTATAAAAAAAAGTATTCACCACAAAAGCAGCATTGTGTAAGGATTCGGCAAGGAGGTAAGTCACGTTAGCATTTCCACTGAGCCGGAACTTGTCCATGAAGAATGACGGAAACGGTTCGTTCACGAAGATCTGTTCCAGTTCCGCTGAACTCGACACGTCGGAACAATCGACAGTTACTTGCCCTGTCGTCGAGGAAACGTCGCATGTGCATGGACTGATTAATTCGGGCACGGGGCACATCGCCCTTGCTGGACGAGTGTCGGTAATGACGACGAATTCCTCATCGTAAAGCACCGGAATCGACAGAGATTCACTCGACAGCGACAGAATAAGAAAACTGGCTGTGCACAAATACCTGGATATCATGCCAAATGAATTTTCCCACGAAAACCTTCGGAAATGAAGCAAGCGGTGTTTTCAGGCAACAAATATTCTCACGAAAACGGTGACGTCACTGGTGCTTTAAAACAAGAAATATAGAATCACTCCCAGGAACATTTCAATACACTTCGCAAGTTATTTTCAAGAAAATCAGGAGTCAAGCAGGCCAAATATGGCCCTCACAATATTTATCAAAATTCGGAGTGCTGACGGAATATTCCGATCATGACAATTAAACTCTTATCTATACCTTCACCGATAGTTTTTTCCTCATTTTAAAGCGCTATTTAGTGACGTGACATTTGCGAAATTCACACGGAAAAAAATTCTCGAACAAAACCGTGACACCAAACGACAAAACGCTGCGGAAATACGCAGCTAGCAACAAAAGAATAAAACCATGACTTAACAGTAAACTCATATTTTAAATACTACAATGAAAAAAGCGAGAACTAAAAAAACCAAAAAAAACAAGAAAGGCTATAGGTGCAATTCTAAAATAGAAAGCGTCGTTTAGTTTCATCTAAATGTATCTGAAGCACGTAAGTTTTAGAAATAAATATTTTTAGTGGCTAGATAACGCTACTATCATGATTTTCATAACGGATTTTAAGATTTCAGTACTGCACCAAAAACTTACAGCATTATATAGTACTTTCCTGTTTTTTCAAATAGTCAGTATTTTCAGAGTGGACTTCAATTTCATGAAAACTACGCATGAAAACTTTGTTCAACTTTCAGATCCATTAGGTTATGCCCTTATTGTGTGACCTGTCATTGTCTCATCTTGCTCAAAGGCAGTGGACAGCTCACATGACTTAACTTTTTTTGACAATACCATATAGAAGTGTTCTCCAACCTTTTTGGGCCTACAGACCAGCAAATTTCCCAAACATGTTTGGTGGACCGGCAAAGTTTCATAAAATTTTTGTAGACTCAGAAAAGTTTTGCTTGAAAGGCCTGTCATGTCAAAATACCTGTCATGACGACAGGTATTTTCTAAACAATTTTTTCATGACAAATTCATCATTCTACAGCACCAGAAATCCAGAAATGACAAAGATTCACTCGACAGCGACAGGAGAAGACTGACTGTGCAAAAATACCTGGATATCGTGTCAAAAAAAAAATTTTTCCACAAAAACCTTCGGAAATGATACAAGCGGTGTATATTATATTTTCCAAACCAAAACAGGAATTTAGCATCTGTTTGTACGAAATTCACTACCTTAATACGAAGAAATGTAACATGATGATTCACAAAATGTTTATATACACTGCATTTCAACCTCTTCGCCAACGACTTATTCTAACACATGTGAACAAATTGACAAGCGAAACTTTTGCAGGAATTGGACCAATCCGTAGGATCCTGGTCTTGTATTTGCGGAGTTCCTTCCAAATTGACACATTTGCCAGCGACGTGGATCAAGTAACCGGGATTCTCCAACAGCCAGCTCAAATCACAATCACACTCTATGGGAGTGTCTGTGAAAAAAAAAACAAAGAGTCAGATGTTAATTTTAGAAACACCAGCTATTTCTTTTTGATTAGCGTAAAAATTGAATTCCTCACCCATAAGGTCGATTAATCCTCCGCAACCTGCCCCCATGAACGTCGTAAGGATGGGTTCAAAACTGGGTTGCTCCAAAGTAGTCAGAGGTGACACCATCATTTCGATGCGAGTGTTACACGGCAAATCGGCTATAAGCAGTTGAGAAAAAAATATGTTCTACCTTCAACTTTTATTCGATTAAAATAACTTTCATAACTTGTTGACAAGACTATCCTGTTTTCAATTCACGCTCTGTTCGACTGTTTACCTTCAACATGTCATCATCGCAAAATTTGTCGGTGGGAAAAATAAATATCACTCCAGATATCCGAAATTCCATCATCCGAGTATTTGATTGATTGTACCTCAATTTCGCTAAAAAAAAATAGGAGAAAGCCAGTTGGCTGGTACACGTTATGTGACTTCATACTGAGTCATTCAATTACTTTCTGATTTGCAAAAAAAAAATATTCGAGCTGCACTTGAAGATTTGCAGGAACTTCACCGTTTTTTTTCAATTCGCTCTTGCAATGCTTTCAAATTAGTTGAAAATATTTTAATTTACTGTACATTTGTTTACCCAGACATAAGGAACCCCGGTCATCAGCCCACATATATTCGCAATGCTCTTGCAAACTATATTTATTATTACTCATTTCATGTAGCCTGGGGTGACAAAAATTTTGCGAGCGGTTTTTGGAAGTTCTTCAACAGAGTATGTTATGTTAGTCTTCGGGGATTTTTTTTTACAGAACATTCTTAAAGCCAATTTCCATTGCAAACATTCCTATTATGAATGAAAAATAGCATTTCTCACTTTGTGTTATCCAGTCCTCTTCAAATATAGTCAATTTAGGATTCCCGTTGAGCTCGATTCTCTCCAGAACAGAGCCAACCTCAATCGGAAAGGCTCCAGTTTGAATAACTGTGAGTTCAGGACAAACGTTGACCCTGATGACCTTTATGTTGGTCAACCCAGCAAATGCGTCTTGGGAAAGCACAGAAAACGAATTTCCGCCGACCAACAGGGTTTCCAATGTTCCGCAAGTAGAAAACGCATTTGCATCGATTGCCGGGATGAGGTTCGAGTGCAGTCTCAACGTTTTTAAGGCGGGAGAACACGAAAATTCCTAAAGAATCGCACGCAATGAAAAAAAGCCAGACATTTCATCAAGTTTTCAGTAAAAAAAATATAGTGGAATTGACCACTGGAAAATCAAAGATCACTAATTTCAGACCAGGACAAGGCAATTTATATGAATGAATGAACAGAAAGCTTTATTTTCTGCATTTCATCATTTGCAAGGTTCAATCAACATTTCAAAAACCCAAATAATCCCCTCATCACGAAACCCAAATCCATTCAAATGCATTTGATCACTTCAGAATGGAAAACAGAGAAATACGCTGTATATGGATACAAAAATGAAAGAAAATGCATTCCACAATGTACAATTGCACAAATGATGTGTATGCATACACCCCCTTCTTTCCCTGACATTGAAAACAAAATATCAGTAACAAGAATTGCAGCATAAGCCAGAATGGAAGCAATTGCAGCAGTTACTGAACCCAATTTAAAGCACAATGTCTTCAACCTGTTCCCAGATAAGGTTTAGTTGAATGAACACTTTTGAGAGAATCTTCGATGAGAAATCATTTAAGGCCAACAGTTTATCTTGATCGTCTACGATTTCAGAAAGATAATCAATTTAGGAGGCAGAGACAATTTGATGACACACTCACCCGAATATTAGCAGAAATTTGGTTGGAACCCAGGTCCAGGAGTTCCAAGCTTGGGTAGGTGGAGGAGTCAAGGAGAACAAATGACGTCAACGCATTGGAATTCAAATCCAAGCTCCTCAAGATATTCGCGGAAGATCCGAAGGTGTTTTCGCTAATCATGCTCAACTCTGGATTCGAGGTAATTTCGATATTCTTGAAACAAAAAGAAAAATACGGAAATGTGTTAAAGTTGGATAAAAAGACGAACAAAGCCGGCGGCGACGATTTTAAAAAATTCTACTCTATGCAATATTTCATTGTACTTCGTATGTTTATTGATAAAAAGGAATGGACTACAAAAAAAAATACCGCAGCGAAGAAACGGCGCAAAAAAAAAAGCCTGTAAAAGATGCATTGAAATTGAATATATAATTGAAGTAACCGCGATTCTTCGTGCAAAGGATGCCAAACTGTTCCGCATATCCGATTGACCTCAGGTAAATAATAAAAGGAATAAATATGGAGAATACAAGAAATTGCAGATACTACATGCACGCAATTGACAACAATTTCCATCATCATACTATAAAACTTTTCATGATGATATATTTTCTAAAATGTAGTCAATATTTTTTGGCCTAGTATTCATCATTCATATAACTGGCTTTCATTCACAGGACAATATTTCGGGAATTATATACCAATATTTACTCAAATACCATTTACCCCTGAGTATAAGCCAAGTACCCCAATTTTTCTGCAAGAAATTTGTCTGCAAACCTATTCCGATGTAAGATGCGCGCACCCCATTTTTTTGCTTTTTTTTTTTTTTGCTGAGGTTTAGGAATTGTGAATTTTTTTGTGGGGATCCATTTTCCACAATATAGACATTTTGTTTTTCCCGCTTTTTACTCTCAGCAGCTCCCTCAATTATAAGAATGTCTTCTGCTTCTTTTACTTCCTGTTGCATCTCCAAAACTGATTCCTAAAATTGCTATGCCTTCAGCCATTATTTCCAATGAACAACAAGACTTGGCACTATGCATTTCCTCCTGATTTTTTAATGTACCCGCATATGATGCAAAGAGTTTTCAAAAATTTTTCCTCAAAATTTGTATCCCAAAGCACCACACGCACCATTTTTTCTGCCTTAAATTCAGGAGAAAAGGTGCACATGGTACTTAATTGAGTAAAAACGTTGATAAATATTTTTTTATTTGAATAAGTTGTTGCTTGTCAAGTGAATTTGGTTGGTGAATGTCAAGCAATTTCTCACACGTTTTCCTTTTTCCCCCGACGCAAATTTTCTCGACAACGGCCTTTATTCCCTCTTTCGTGAGTCATCGTGACACTTATGCAAAATCTAGATGACTCTGATAATATGGCCTTCAATTTTCGAAAAAGATAAAAGATTTATTCCCGTTTTCCAGAAATATTTAATTAAAGTTCGAACATTTTTCTGGAAAACCAAAAGCAGTTGAAGAGTCAGAATGAGGCACTTATGCAATATTCTTTCAAGCTTCGAAATGGCGGAAATTTCTTATCATGACATTGCATGTCTAATATCTGCACCTTTTTCAGCAATTTTTTCTCTCTGAATGCGTTGGTGACATTCGTGGAATTCACACGGAAAACGTTCTCAAAACCGTTTCAGAAAACCACAAACACTACGATAATACGGAAGCAGCAACGAGGAATTGATCTATGACTGCATACAGCTAATTTATCAACTAATATTGAAGAAAAAGCCACAATTTCTGAAACAAATTGAAGGGGTTCACGAACATTTACAAACGAAAAAATAAAAAATAATTCGAGGAACTCCTGCAGATACCGAAGGAAATTAAATTTAAGAATATTTGTAGTTTTGAGTGCAGATGTCGCTCCTACAGTGCAAAATTTCATTATCCGGCGATCGGACTGTGTCATTAAAAGCTTACCGTATTGTCTTTCATTATTTACTGGGATTTTCAATGTTTATTCCTTGAATTTACTAGTTTTGCCTCTTGGAGAACACGCTTGGGAATAATATTTTTTACGTAAAATCCATCACAGGATTTGCTACACGATAAGTCGTCCATATATGGCTGAAAAAACCCATCATTCGATTCTTCTTCTATACTGTAATACCGCACATGAAATAAATGATGAATGAAAATTTTTAATGATACAGTAATTTATTTTCTTACTGGCCAAGTGGCCATAATGCAAATAGTTATACGGTGCCATGTGCTAATTTAAAAAAAAATCATCCGGATATTTCGTTAGGTTGTGCAGTACTGCATGTATAAGGTAAAGTACTGCATCAAAATACGGCCAAGTCTAATCAAAAATCACGTCATGATGAAGATGATCATCGGAGATGGTGTGGAAATGATCTGAAGCGTGTTAACTAAATTAAAAATATGGAAAATAAATGACAATCCTTGAAGTTAGATGTATGGACTCATTCTCAAATAAAAGAGGCCTTTTTCATTGACAGCAAAAGTACTCTGTATCCCACAATAAGCTAGGTTTAATATTTGAAACGAGTGTTTGGATATGTGTTGAAACCCATATTATAATGTTGGAAAAGGTCGTGAGCATTTTTGAGAAAAAAAATTAAAATCAATGTGTTAATAAAAAAAAAAATATATGATAACAATATTCAATGCTTGCCTACTTGAACCCTCCCCCCGAATTGAAGTCCATCTTCATTTCGAATTAATAAATGAGGAACTGTAAACACGACAATGAGAACACCAAAAGAATAAAATGCAACAGCAAAAAAATCAACAAAATGCTTTCTGCTTCCTCAAAGGACTGACATCCGAATTTTTAGGCTTGTATATTTTGTCAATACGTACGTCGCCGTCCACGTTTTCAGTTCATTTCATTTCAAGGAACCCAGGATTCGTAATCGGGAATGTGTTCATTCTGTGAATCACTTTTCAAAGGAAATACGACATCTTTTTTTTCATAATTTTTAAAAGGCGGCAATCGTAGAATAAAGCACCAATTCCCGTGGTTTAACAGCTTTGAAGTAGGCCCTAAGTACCCAAGACTCCTCGAGGTTTTGAGACTTAATAGGTCTTACGTTTACTTTGTTTCAACTTTTTTTCGACCCTAAAGTCTCAGATTCATCTCGAAGAGTTATTTTTGAATCAATTCAATTTTCTGGCAATCGATTGAAACCATGCGATTATAATAAATTCTGCAGGAAATCGCGAATCCGCGACAAATTATACTTTTGACAATTGCACATCATTCAAAACATCGAAGCAAAAGGTATTGCGCAATTCCACGAAATATGCATCTGCCGTTCAAATGACATACATCATCTCGAAAACTTATTAAAATAAGCAAAACGCAGAGAAGCACTTTTCCCATATTTTATTCAACAAAAATATAGTTACAGAATTAATTACGTTCAAAACATGCCCTCTCCGGTTTATACCGACGAAAACGTACGTGACGAAAAGAAGACAGGGCAAATTATGCATAGCCCAGGATGTAGTTAGTCTTTTCTAAATTTTTCAAAAAAGCAATCCATTTCCACAAGCCCCGGGACATCCTTCGCAAAATGCGTCTGATTCTTGGTCCGAAATTGGAGTGCCATCTGCGCAGTTGCCAACCACATGAATGGAATAACGAGGTGCTGTGATGATCCAACGGTACCGCGTTCTTGTTAGTTAGCGTAAGGGAAGTAGGGCTCTCTATTAATATTTAATTATTGGTTATTCTATCATCAATATAAACGCGTTCTTGTTAGTTAGCGTAAGGGAAGTAGGGCTCTCTTAATTAAAAATTTATAACCAATAAGATAGTAATTATATTTGCGCAAGAACAATCAATCGCATTCCCTTCATCCCGAGAAATAAGTATAAATTAAACGATTGCTTATATTTTAAGTTTTTTTATATTTCTATATTTTTTGTTAATCTATGGTTACCAAAAGCCCATAATACAGCCTAAAAACTTTTTATTTTCAGCTTTGAATGCAGAAAAAAATTAAAAATTAAAATTAAATAAGATTGTGATTATATTTGTTCAAGAACAATCAATCGCATTCCCTTCATCACGAGAAATAATTATAAATTAAACGATTGCTTATATTTTAAGTTTTTTTATATTTCTATATTTTTGTTAATTTATGGTTAGTATGTTAGCCCATACTAAAGCCTATAAAGAATTTTTATTTTCATCTTTGAATGCATAAAAAAATAAAAAAGTATAATTAAATAAGATAGTGTTTAAATTTGCTAAAGAACTATCAATCGCATTCCCTTCATCCCGAGAAATAATTATAAATTAATAACCAATAAGGTAGTGATAGAATGTCTGTATTACGAGCAAAATCCCTCTTTTAAAAACAATATAAATAAAAATTTAAAAACTCTAGCAGACAGAATATGAAATGAAATCAATAGCCCACCTGTTACGTCGATTCTTCCACCACCAGGAACCATAACATCCAAGATTGATCGGAAAGAATCTTCTTCCAAAGTAGTCAAACCGCCGTTTTTTATTGCAATTTTGAGATTATCTGAAAAACCTGTCAACAAAGAAATGTTTCGATAACATTTGAATATACTTGGTCCCTGTTTGTCTAAATCTCTTTTCCCGAGACTCAAATTGCGTTCGATGAAAGAAAAGGACGCATTGAGAAAATGCTGGCATTAAAAAATGACCGTAAAATAATTTTGCCGTAGTTCAGAAAATACCGGTGGAAACTATGCCAAGCTGTAGGGAGAAAATGCCATTAAAAAGAAGAAAAAAAAATTGATGTGAAAGTTTACTTTTGCCTAGGGAAATTAACGCCGAAAAAAATAAAATACCCGGACAGTTTTTAGGCGAGAAGGAATTCAAGTTAGATTAATCCGACTAAATGAAATCAAAACTGTATTTTCGTGAAACATTCTGCGATAAATTTGAAGGGAAACCATTTTTAACGAACCTTGAAGCAAAACGAAGGCATTTTTCACCCCTTGTGCCCGAGTCATGATCGTTTTCACATGTCAATTCTGGTTTTTTCCCAATTATTTAACTATTCTGCTCCATAAAAAAAATGTCAAGGCAAGAATTTTTTTCTGACTCAGATTTCATTCACCATCAAATTATTATTTTTGCAAGTCGTCCGGAATTTTTCCATGGTGAATGGAATTATCTCCGTGTGAGCATTTTTTTCTCCTGAACCCCGCACAAGTTTTTCAAAAATCTCTTCACAAATCAAGAATAATTTCCTCTTTTTTTATATGTACTAGCTGGTACTTGAGAAAATATTGGTGTGGATCAGTGTACTCTATTTACATTGACGGATCAACCAACCTGCAGGCAAAGCATTGGGATTGAAATTCCGCAAATTGACGTTATCCGACAATTGAATCTCTTTCAAATTTGTGACGGAGCTCGCCTGGAAAGCTCCGTCGGCAATGGTGTTGAGATTTGGGCAATTGTTGATGTACACTTTCTCCAAAGCACTTAATCCATCGAAAACCATGCTTTCCAACAAACTGAACATGTTTTCCCCAATGTCCAATTCAGTAACAGCCGTACACTTTGCAAAGGCTTCAGCTCCGACAGCGAAAATTTGATTGTTCCTCAGCACGATTCTTGTCAAACTCGGGGAGCATTCTAAATTCTTTATTAAAAAAAAAGATGAATAGCCAAATCCGGATTGTAAAAAATACGTTATAATATGTGGTTATAATATGCAACTATGTTTTTTCTTTCTTACCTGGAGAGCTTCACTGATGATATTGTTACTCAGGTCGATGCTGAGGATATTTTGAAATTCTCCAGGAGTGTCCAGAATAACCAAGTCACTCAAAGCGTTGTTACTCAAGTCGATTGTCTCCAAAACTGCTGAACTGTCCATGAATGACAATGTACTCAAGTCACTCAGTTGGGAATTGCCCGTGATTTGGATATGCTAAAAAAATATCCGAAAGTGCAGCTGAATTTTTTTTTTACCGAGAAAGATGCATGTTTTATAATTTTTTTGACGGAGAACAATATTTGGAAATCAAGGACTGACAGTTGATGTGTAATGGATGAATTTCGAATGAGTGGGTTATTTTATGTCTTTGGAGAGAGAAATTTCGAATAAAAATACACACCTGAAAGAATAGCCAAACATTTTGCTACGAAGATAATTACCGATTAACTCAAATAGAACATCCGGTAGAACAGATTTTTCTGAATTGACTCGAACCCCCGAAAGTGGTAAAATATAAAAAAAATTTCACAACACGATGAACACGTCAATCAAGATTTTTTCATGCAACCAATGATTAATTTCTGTATTTCTGAATTTTTTCAACTTCAGAATAAGATCAAGCATTTGTCACGCCATATGAAACAAAGTCTCTTGTACAAAATACTGCACAAACAATTTTGATTTGCCACATAAAACAAAGCTTCATGTGGCAAACCAAATTTTTTTCCCAATATTTTGCGCGGAAATTTTGGTTTTGTACGTGCTTGATCTTATTCTGAAGTTGAAGAAATCTAGAACTGAGAAAGCTTTCTGTAGCACTCAAATCCTGGTTTTCAATTTGTATGTGTATATTGTTAATTTTTTTTTACATTTTACCACTTATATTTCGAGGGTTTGTTTAAAATTTTCAAAACAAATTTTCACCGAGTTTCGATTTTTTTCATCAAATTGGTATTTGGAAAAATTTCTTTTTCAAAGTCCATGCACTAAAGCAAAATACCGAACGCAATTTAAGTCACGTTTCAAAAATTTTTTTTTATGATAAAGGTTGTTCCATCAGAGGTCCCAAAAAATGGCCTTTTCGTAAATAGATTTTTATTCCTATACACTGTTCTCTACTTTTCAGGGACAGGTTTTCTTACCATTATATTATTGACTAGACCAGAGTAAATTTTTGTGGATCCGAATTCTTTAAAAAAATCAAAAGTAAAATTCATGGTTCCCATTGCGAAGCCTCACCCTGAAAGCGACACCTCGTGTGAACCGCTCGTACAAATACGTGACCTGAGGTGAATCTGCTATGGTCAAGCTGTTCATGACCCTCAGTGGGAAGGGCTCAGCGCTGAAAATGTCATGCAATTGTGGAGAACCGGAAACAGCGGAACAATCCACGTCCACATCTGCATTCGTTACAATGCATGTGCAAGGCGTAATCACTTGAGGGTCCGGACAAATGTCCCTGACGCCATTTGAACCCAGCACAGCTGCGGAAGTCGCGGAATCGTAACAGAGACACAATGCGACAAAAATCACTGCGATCGGCTTCGTCGTCATGATTTTTATTTTTGGTGCTAAATTTATATTTTGTATCTTCTCTTGAAACTGTTTTTTTGGATGAAGTATCAAATGAGTCTTCGAAGCGTCTCACAAAAATTCTGTTGGGTCTTTTTGCTAATAAATACTGAACTATAGCGCGGTTGTTTTATTGCGATAACGGATCGTTTTCCTTCATCGAAAGTCGATGGAAATTTTGACACCTTGTCCGTATAATAACATGCACGGGGAAAATGGCTGAATTATCCTCGTGGTTCTCGTTTGTACTGGTACTGAACGAAGAAAACAACGAAATTGCGTCGCGAAATTCCAAGGAATATCAGTCGGATTCCAGAATTCCTTTTTCCGGCGGAAGTTGTCGAGTGAGAAAATTACCAGCTGTTTTGTTAGAGTTGACGTTGCTATCGATTAATTTTGTTTTTCTTGGTTGAGGTTGTTACATTACGAGATAAAAACAAAAGAAAATGCAGCATAAGTTTTTCGAGCTCAACGTCCGAAACAATTTCCTGGGAATTTAATGGGTTCGCTTCTTCGCTAGCTTTGGGAAAAAGGGAATTTTTTTCGAACTTACCACAATATTTTTTTCAGAAGTGTCAAATTTGTTCGCAGAAACTTTGTATAATATCAAGTTTTTGAGCGGAGAAGCCGAATTTCCTTGAGGACTTGGAAAAATATAAACTTATTTACAAGTTTTTTCTCATAAACCGTTAAATATACTGTGCGTTAAATCTTGATTCCATCCTTTCCCTGACGGAAAAAGAGAATAACTAATGTATGAATGATGAAATCATTGGGCATTTCTTTCGCACGATTTGGATTTCATGGCGAAAGTCAGAATGGAATCGAATCGTGCAAAATGAGCAATGTTCGAGATGGCCGAAGAAATGCGACATTTTATTAAGGATTACAAAATGCTTGAAACTCTTCAAAAACGCCTTCAAATCGTTGATGACTATGATGAGTTCATAGCTCATTTTCAGTGAGCGATGTCATCGATTTGTATATCCGCTATGTAGCTAAAATGAATGCATATTTTTGTATGTTCAAACCCTAATCGTAGGGTTTCAGGCATTATTGAATTAAATTTGGGATAAA
Organism: Notodromas monacha; assembly: GCA_905338405.1. Lineage (NCBI taxonomy): Eukaryota > Metazoa > Arthropoda > Ostracoda > Podocopida > Cyprididae > Notodromas > Notodromas monacha. Next base: position 154,260 of record CAJPEX010000129.1, on the reverse strand, counting down.
AACTTGAAATTGAAATTATTTGAACATACTTAAAATATAAGTGAATTATAAGAACGAAACAGTGAAAATTACAATCCACTAAATTCACAATTTATTGGACATTTTCCATAAATGCTGGACAAAACATAATAAAGGGAAGAAAGAAGAACAAGTTTACCTAGCTGTTCGAACACAAAAACTAAAACAATATTTAAAAATGCCTTGAAAATTAGTTTTTCAAGCTTATTCCTTGATGGATACAAAATCGAAGGAATTTTTTGTGCAAAATGAGGCTCCAATTTATTTAGATGCCATAGAGTGAAAAAAGGCAGGTGGCTCCAACAGAAGCATTCCAAAATACATTGAACTCTTGGTTAAGTGCTACAAAATCTGACTGGACAATTCTTCCCATTTTAATTATTAGGTGAAACTTCAATTTATTGCCAATGAACTTACAGTGGTTTTCTTGCCGTATCTGTGAAAGGTGTCATGCAAGCTTTTTTCCAGCAAAATTTCAACATACAGTGGTACTTAGCCTAATGACTGATCCGCCTAACAATCACTGTAAACCTGGAAGGAATGCTTTGCCTAATGAGCAGATTGACCACTGACCTGCCTAGCAAACATTTTCTGCCCTTCCCTCAAACTAATAAATTTAGAAGAAAAACGTTTTTAATGCTTTTGTTTATTCCCCTCAACAAGAATCGTTGTTTTTTGAGCATTTTTGTTGAAGGAAAGTGAGAAGAGTTGAAGGAATTTGGAATTGGTGGTGATTCTAGGCCTGAAATTTCTTCATGTACGTTGTGCAAAAGTGACCTCTATGCAAAGTTTCACATGAGGATTGACTCCTGCTTTGCTCATAGATGTTGTATATGCATGAAGTACAATTGCTATTAATTTTGTGGGTTATTTTTTAAAGAGAGAAAGGCACTTTAATAAGGAAAAATATTCGAATGAACTACAGCAGCGTTTTCAGGGATCTGTGCTTTGTTATTTGAAAATGTATGTAAATTCTTACATATTTCTGCCAGATTTTTATTCTCAGGAACAAATTAATGCGTTTCACACTAATCCTTAAAGGAAAATTTGACCCACCTTATGACCATTTCACCTAACAACCATGGCGCAGGAACAAATTGTGTTTGTTGGGTGAGGCACCACTGTATTTAATTTTCAACCATGTGTTTAAAAAAAAAAACATCTGGGTGGTAAAACGAGACATAAATTATCTATTTTACTTTCAAACCATTCAATCAATTATTTAGGATAGATTTATGCTTCTTTTCTAAAAGGTGTATTACGAAAAAGCTGAATACTGTATTTATTGAGTAACATTAACAAAGTAATATTACTGCAGCAGAAACCATCTTTCCGAAAAGTTTCAAAAAACATCCTATACAATATCCTGAATTTTTGTGAAAAGTTGAACTGGGGGAAGGTAATATGTGCAGTTTTTGCCCAAACCACTAACCACATTACAAAGAGCCAGAATCCAAAAAATCAACACTGTGTCAAGAGCTGTATAGGCGGAATAAAATCGAAGAATCGGATCCTCGTGTTTCAAACTCATGATGTGATATAATTTCTTCGTTTTCTTGCAGATTGGTGAAAACGAACGAGGCAGGAATCACTGATTCATAAATAAAAAGAAAAGAATCCCTTCGGTTGGCATCCACCGTTGATCAAATCGATGTCCTGCTCAGAAATCGGTATTCCGTCCGGACAATTGCCTTTGATATGAATCCTCTCAACAGGAACCCCCATCAGCCAAGCCATGTCGCATTTGCACTGAATAGGACTTCCTAAAAAAATGAAATAAAAAACGTTATGCAATTTGGCAAAAAGAAATCTATGTACCTTGATTTAAAGCAAAAGACAATAGCTTTAGGACCTTTTAATTAAGACAGCATCCATGTATAGTTTTGAGAAAAAAAGGCATTCAGCTTTCATCAATTTGGCATTGCTGGTCAGCCCATTATTTTCTGTATTAAATTTTCATTTATTTTCAGAAGCGCTTTTTTTGCACTCAGTAATTGTTTTAAAACTACTATAGGTGAATATTAACTCCACTTCCAATGCCTCATCGCAAGAACACCATTGGAAGGCTCTAGGTTACGAAACTAAGGGGAAAAAAAAGTACGTGAAGCAGACTTTCGGTCATTTTTTTTTTAGTTCTGATTTTTGGTCGCATTGCATACGAAGCAAAATAACAAGGAAACAAACCTGTAACATCAATGATACCTCCTCCATTCTTCATAACCGTAAGAATATCTTTAAACACAGTTTCGGTCATAGTTATCAATCTATCCACCGTTGATCAAATCGATGTCCTGCTCAGAAATCGGTATTCCGTCCGGACAATTGCCTTTGATATGAATCCTCTCAACAGGAACCCCCATCAGCCAAGCCATGTCGCATTTGCACTGAATAGGGCTTCCTAAAAATATATGATAAAAAAATGTTATGCCTTTTGGCGAAAATAAATCTACCTTGATTCAAAGCAAAAGACGATAACTTCGAATATACAGTACTTCAAGAATGCATACCATATTTACTCAAGTACCACGCACCCTCAAGTAGAGTGTGCACAAGGGTTTTTTAGTTGGAAATTTTGCTAATATCTTATCCTGAGTAAGACTCACACCCTAATTTTTAACAACTCTAAAACCACAAAATTTCAAAAATAAAAACTAAAAAATTTGACTTTAGACATGTAATAAACATAAATATATTCAATTTTCAGCTTCTTCGGCAAAAAAGTTTTCTTGCTACATTTGTTCCAAACTTCTCCATTATAATGAAGTATAATGCACACATTACTTCCTAAAACTTCGTGAAAAAATTGTTCCTACTTTTGACGTGCACCCCTTTTTTTTCTTCTGAAATTCGAAAAAAATGGAGCGCATGGTACTCAAGTAAATACAGATATATTCTGAGGCAACCTTATTTGCTCATCAATAACTTATTCCACTTGGTTGAGTATTTTTATTTTTGCACCTGAATTTCAAATAATTTTGCCACGAATAAACAATGTTTATCATTAATCAAATTCTATCTGAAACACTGCATCTTTTTTTTCGCAAAAATGTCATTTAAAATACAGAAATAAACTCATGAGTCATCATCGTATGGATGATTGTGAAATCTCAATTTATTTGCATTGAGAATATAAATATACTGCCGTCTTTTTCGACTAATGATGAAAACAAAATTAAAAGAGCTTTAGATGTCTTCAGAACCTTTTAATTGAGACAGCATCCATCTATGGTTTTGAGAAAAAAAGGCATCAGCTTTCATCAATTTGGCATTGCTGGTCAGCCCATTATTTTGTGCATTAAATTTTCATTAGTTTTCAGAAGTGCTTTTTTGGACTCATTAATTGTTTTAAAACTACTATTGGTGAATATTAACTCCACTTCCAATGCCTCATCGCAAAAACACCATTGGAAGGCTCTAGCTTACGAAACTAAGGAAAACAAAAGTACGTGAAGCAGACTTTCGGTCATTTTTTTTTAGTTCTGATTTTTGGTCGCATTGCATACGAAGCAAAATAACAAGGAAACAAACCTGTAACATCAATGATACCTCCTCCATTCTTCATAACCGTAAGAATATCTTTAAACACAGTTTCGGTCATAGTTATCAATCCACTTCCTTTCATGGAAATCACCAAGTCGGGATTGGCAGGAGCTGAAAAAGATGCGAAAATAATTCCAGAAAATCCCAAACAATTTCTTGCGCGATTTCTGCCCCCAAAAAATATGTTTTGCAAATTTGAAAGACACGCGGATGCAAGTTGTTTGCCAGAGAAACATCTAAAAAAAGGTTGCATTAATTCCATCAAACAAAATTTAAAAATATATTTAGTTGATCAGCGATTCTCACTTCCGAAAGCGTTGGGTTGGATGGTCCTCAAGTTCGGGTTTCCTGCTAAATGAATTTCGTCCAAATCTGGACTCGCGCTAGCAAAGGCACCATCTAAAATCGTGTTCAGATTGGGACACACGTTGATCCTGATTTCTTGAATCACCGGCAGTCCTGCAAAAACGTCTTTCTCCAAAAGCGTTATAGGGTTTCCCCCGACTCCCAATTTCAGGAGAGCTGCACACTGATCAAAAGCGTTTGGGGAAATGGCAGCGATGTTGTTGTAGTGAAGCCACAACTCCGTCAAAGCAGGACCGCAAAGGAAGGATGACTGGAATGATTTAAAATCATCACAATTAGAACCTTTAATCAAGTGTGACTGCTGTATAAAATTATTTTCAACACTCTGAAAAAAAAATCATGGTAGACTCGAATGCCTCCGGCAGAAAATATTCCAAGCTTCCTGGAAAATGTGAGGCATTGTACTTATTTATTACCGTAAAGCATCTGAAAACCAAATGAGACCCTCTGAGGTTCTACTACAGCACAGTAATTCAGAAGAAAGAAGCATCATCTCATCAAAACGCACGAAAAACAAATACTCATCTCCTTATTGCCTGGAAACTATTAATTATGTGAGGATTTCTGCCAAGAAAATCTACAGTGAGACCCCCAGTTGCAGACATATTTGGTGCATCAAGAGTGTCCCTCAGTTGAATTGTCCCCAAGTTGAGTCTTGTTTTCCCAAAGACTTACATTACTTAATTTTTAATTATTGTTTTATATGGAAGAAATATTCTTCAGAATTCAATGAAAAAAATTTTTTTGCCACTTGAATTTGATTCAGTGAATATATTTTCAACTCAATAAGAACAATCAGAGCATTGAATAGTGTATCTCTGTACTGTACATTGAAATGTTGGCATCTACAAAAATAACATTCAAGTCACAAAGAGAGAAGGAAGTCCCTCTGCAATAGGTACGTTATTTAAAATTAGTTTAATGGATGGGAGAAATACCAAAGAATTGTTCTTACATATAGATCCTGGGATTGGAAACATCTGTTTTTTGCAATTCAGCCTGAAAAAAGTCCTTTTTCCTGAAATTCAATGGCAATTGTATCATGCAATGTCCCCATGACAAGTCAGTGTCCGCATGTTGAGCTTTCCTTGAATGTTTTTTATGGGAAAATAAATGTCACTATGTCAAATTTTCCAGGTGTTGAGGTGTCTGCATGTGGGGGTCCCACTGTACATTAAATCTTTACTCAAAGTTAAACAAATTTATAAAATTATAATAATTATTATAAAATTTATAAGATTTATAAAATTAAACAAAATGATGCCTTAGACTATAGCAAATCCAAAATTAGCTTCATCTAATGTGCAATGCATGCTAATTTTGTCAACAAAATTTTAAAAAATAAGTTTGTCTCAGCGTAATATTGATTGCTGTACATAGTTCAAGTTATTGTGATTTTGTGTGTGTCGTTATTTACTTACAGGGATGGTTTCTCCGATTTGGTTACGTCCCAAATCCACAACTTCCAGCACAGTGAACTGATCCATTTTATCAAACAACAGCAACTCTGTGATCGCGTTGCCACTGATATTCAGCTTCAACAGGGTTGTTTCGCAGCCATCGAATGCACCAGAGTGGACTAAAGCCAAACTCGGGTTCTCGGCAATGTGTATTTCCTGCATCAAAAAGATACAAATTCTATATTAAGAGAAAGCGAGACAAAATTACTCATTTCTCTGACAAACATAGAGGTGCAAATTTCCCTCGAGATAATTTCCCTTCAGCATTTTACTGCTGATTCAATTTCAAAACAGTGGACTCTGTTTCACAAGGAGAGAGAAAAATGGAAATATGTTTTGAATGTCATCACTGAAATCAATCATAGAAATATTCACTCATGCCCAACCACACTTTGAGATGTCTATTCTGTTCTCTTGGATATTTTGAAACTCCATTTAATATGAATAGACAAACTACAACTTGCATAACTGTGCCTGTTGCAAATTTAGTCAGCCATTCCAAAGAAAACAGCAATTTATCAAGTCAGCTTATATCTTTGAACCAAATCCCTCAAAGAGAGCGCTAGTGTTAAAATTTGTTTCTATGCCTAGTCATAAAAAGACAAGTTTTGGTGAATTGCCAAAAATTTTCCTTGGAAGCTTCTGTTTGAATTGGGTCTCACCTCAAATCCCACAAGAAACAGATACAACCAAATGGTCATAAAATCCTCAAATCTTTGAAAACTTTAAACCAACAAGAAACAGAAACTGTAAACGGAAATTCAATATCAAAACAACAATATCAGTGGAAATATTCTACATCCTCGAAAACCCTTCTTCACGAAAATATCAAGATTTGGACCACTTTGACTTGGGCCGCAGTACCAAGAGGATCTCTAAAGTACTTGGCAAAATTTTGCGTTTTATACTAACAGTCAAGAAACATATCAACAAAATCAACATCAGAATATAGGGTGTTCAGTCACCAAGGTTTTAGCCGAACCAAATTCTTGAGTTTTATTGAAGATCTGAAAATCATCTTGAACTTCTCAACAGTGCCTAATGTTTGCATATTTTTCATAAATTGCCTTAAAAATTCTCAATTTGCATAAAAAAAACCTCCATGCATAACTAACAATATTCTTGAATTTGTTATTTCTGGAGCTAATGTACGGTACTTATTGAGATCGCATGAAGAAAGGGTTTTTTGAACAATAATCAACGTTTCACCTCCTCGAATTTTCGATGATAAAAATTAAGCCATCGAACACTTGTATAAAATCAATAAGCTATTCAATTCATCATCCTTTTCCTCGGTGACAGGAGACTCGCCTTGAAAGAATGCCCATTTAGGAATCCGTTGAACAGGGAAACGACGTTAGGGTTGCCAATGAGCGTGAAGCTGTTCATTCTCCGCAATGGGAAAACGTCATTGCCCATGAAGATGTTGTGTATCTGGTCCGAGCTGTCAACTGCTGAACAATCCACGTCCACGTCAACGCCGTTCACTGTGCAAGTGCAAGGTGCAATTTGCTCTGGCAATGGACATCCTGCTCTGCCGACTGCTGATGCTGGCGGTGGAGCAGCGAGACACGTCATCGACACTGCTGTCGACACGATGACGAACATCGCGACAGCTGACCCGAACTTCCCGAAATTCAACATTTTTGTGCGTGTGTTTTTGGATTAATGCTTCCAGAGACGATGGAAAGACGACTGGAAAACAGACAATACAGAAACAAGATGGATGAACATTAATTAACTGTGAAATCCCCCTGGAACTGTTCACATTTCATCGATTTTATTCGATGCAAAACCAAATTTTGTCTACGAAAACCTGGCCAAAACGAGCACAAGTTTGAAAAAAATAATCATAATGAGGAATAATGAAAATATATGAGACCGCATTTCAAATGATTGATATACTGTATGTTTCCCCAAAATGTGGAAAAGACGAGCACATTTTTCAATTGTACCACTTTGAACTGAATTCTGTTTTCCTCTTCAAATAAGTCACATTTGAATTTTGACCCGCTTCGTTATTTATAGGTTCATTAATATAATTAAAATAATTTCTAATTTAAAAAAATAATAATAAAACAATCAACTGGATATTGATCAAAGTTCGAAGATATTCCTCAACTTGCACGCGATGATAAATCTTTGCTGGTAACAAACGTGAATCGTCAGTTTAAAAGATTGATGGGGAAAAAACGGTAAACAATCTAAAGTACTTTTTCAATGTCAAAATGCACCGTTTCAAAACGCGATGACTGATGAATGAATCAAGTGCCAAGTGCGAATTAAACCAACAGCCTTTTTATCACTCGAGTCCGGGAACTGACATTCCGTCACTTCTTTTTCCGAGGAACCATTTGTGCACTCATTGGCTGGCAACCGTCATGAATCTTGCGGAAAACAAAACGTTATCTAGTATCATAATAGATAGGAAATTCATCATCGGGTTGTTTACGAACTGTCATTAATAGCGGAAAAATGACTGCATGCATGCCGGAAAGTGTGCGAAAGCTTGAAACGCGGGAACCACTTCCGGCGACATTTGCATTGCATCAATTGGATAGATAAGCAAGCTTAGTGGATTGCTAGATTACACTGTCCCCGGTACGCGACATTTCATAACGTCCTGTTTTATATAAATCTTGTGAGGACAGGTGTCGCTGTCACGCAAGTATTGCATTCGCGCTCTCGCGGGAACATGAATTTCTGCACTGTACAGTACGGTATTCGCATTTTTTTAATCATGAGATGACAACTATTTGTAATTCTGTGTGATGGATAATTTTTTTTTACATCCCACGAAGGCGAAAATACAGATTTCCATACCATACATAACGACGCGTAACAATGACTCGAGGAATCCTTTTAATTGGGTTTACATAACCAGCTTACAGTCGTAAAAATGTTCTGCTTGCGAAAGATAATTAAACTCTGATTCGAAAGGTACATTAAGATCCGTCCAAAAATTGTTCCATACAATGAATTCTTCGAATGAATCTTATGCTGGAACGCAAAAGAAATAATCAATATGTCAAGTAGATTAAAATGAGTTGACCGAAGAAGAGAATATTGATATTGGCCTAATATCTGAGTCATCCTTCAAGGATTGAAGCATTTTCTCTAGGAATTCTACAAATATCAGACAATTTTCATAGTTCCTGAGCAATTAGCAGATTTGAAACTCAAACGGCCTTGTGTTATTCCATTCTTGGTCTAGACTCTTGAGATAACCATGAATCTAGAAAAAATTAGCAATCTAAAATGCGTCCAATATGGTTACAAGACAACTCACATAGCGACAACTCACACAGCAACAACTCACATAGTGCAACAACTCACACAGTTCTTTGTTTTCACTATTCTTTTTTTTAATTCAGGTTCTGGCAAAAATGTATATCTTTCTTGTGTCTAAATTTTCTTTATCCTAAATTAATTGTATGCATTTATAATAAAATTTTTATAAATTTTTTTATACTTGTGTTTTCAACCTAGTCAAGGATAATTTTGTCCTAAATTAATTGTGTACATCTATCATGTTCTATATTTTCAATACTTTTGTTTTCAATCTAATCAAGGATAATTCTGATGCATGCATTAATCCATGTTCTTCCTAGAAATTGAGCCCCAGTCATGTTTATGGCTGACAGCAATCCCCCCCCCCAGTTATTGATGTAAATATTGCTTGATTGGACATTGGATTTCCAACAGTTTTAGAGGGGTTCTTTAAAATGGCTCGCCAACCCCCCCCCCCCCCCCCCAGTTATTGATGTAAATATTGCTTGATTGGGCATTGGATTTCCAACAATTTTGGATGGGTTCTTCAAAAATGATTGTGAACTGAAATTGAAAAATTCCTGTGAAAGCTTGGAAAATTGCTGTGAGCCATGACAATGACTGGGGCTCAATTCCTAAAAGGTGTAATCCCAGGCAACAGCAAACTTATTGCTTTTGCCATTTTTGACAGTTACGTGAGCTCTCATGCTTGCTCAGAAGCGGCATTTCCTGTGCGTTTTTTGTTGGAAATGGTTGTTTTTGTTCCATAGTTTCTCACATTTGGCAAGAAAAATACTCCAGCTGCAGCAGCATGCATGCGAATTAATGCAATCTGTTCATCTTGAAAAAAGGAAACCCAAAAAGGGCAATACCGTAGTAAGAAGATTGAATAAATGAGCTTGGTGATATGGTGAGAAACACATTTAGTCCTGATTCCTTCAGAAACCGTCGGTAAAAACACTGGATGCGAAACAAATCTGGATGATTTCTCTTGCATTCGATCTTTTTACTGGCATTATTCTTACGTTTCGAATCGTCAATTGTGGCTTTGAAAAATAAATCTAGAGTACGTTTTCCACATTCAAGCAGCAAACATGTTGGTCACTATTGCAATTCCATCGCATAAACAAGTGTTCATTTTTGTTCTTGGGAGACATGAATTTCAGCCATGTTCAGCGCAGGTCTTCGCATTTTCTGTACTTTCAAAGTAAAGTTTAATATTGCAAAGTTCTCGAACTGGCTAAAAAAAAATCGGACGCTTCAATATGGTCAAAAATCATTTTAAACATGAGTTGAAGTACTTGTACATCGGAGGCATTACCGACTCGCGGACTGTATTTATAAATACTTTACAGTATAAACTAACTCGATCATGCGCGTGCATATTCTTCGGGACAGTGCGTATTATTTCAGCATGAGCATTTATGAAAATGCTTTCTTAGCAAATCAGCTGAAAACCAAAAGCTTGAGCGGAAAATCAATTGCTGATTTTTAAAAACTTTCTGAAGAAGGTTCAACGCATTTGATCATATGCATTTGGCTTTTTGTTTCGCAATTATTTTTAATTCACAGTACGGTATTATAGAATATACAGCAGTGCACGAGCATGCTGTTCATGTAACGTACGCATGCTGAATTGCTGAGTCACGAACAACACTAAAAATCAATTCAGCGCCCAGTTGCATTAAAACCTCTGGATCGTAATGAAAGATTTAATCTTTGGAAATTAATCAACATTACCGCACTGTTAAAAGTGATGACAACATCATAATCATCATGACCACTTGCACGAGTTGTACCAGCTAACGCTAAAGCGACTTCCACAAAATCGTAGGTACGATGAATGATTAACAGCTTTGCTCATATGTAGATGTCGCTTGAACGTATGAGTAACTGCTTTAAGTGATTTGCTGGTGTTATACGGCAGTAGTTCATTTGCTCAATCAACTTGTATAGACAGGTATGATAATATGCAAGACTTCCGACTTTCAGAGAGCCCAGCAATGCATTAATGGAAGTACAGTACAGTATTTTCAATACCGGTATTTTGTTCTTCAGGTAATCATTAATTTCAAAAGCATGCGCAGTATTTTTCACACTGGCAGAGCTTAGTAAATAGACAGGAATTTCGAATAAAACATTATAATACAGTACTGTACTGTATATGGGAATGGACTATTATGGAGTATGAGCGGCTAGGTTGCCATCGTATGAGTGATGTACAGTATTTTGTTGAAACAGGAGCAAGGGGAACATTTTTAGGAAATTTACATCACTTGCTAAAATTCTAACGCAAGTCTTTCCTATACAAAGGTTGATTAACTTTTCAATAAATTTACTGCGAATTTACTAGCTATGCCAACCGTACTCTGTATACGTGTATCCTATGTGAGTTAACAGCAGATGAACTACAGTACAGTATCTGCAATAAAATACGAGGGACCAGAAAAATCAATTGTAGAGGGAAGTTCATTGCAGAGAATCCATAAAATATGGGGAACAAATTCTTATAAACTACACAGGATATTGTTGTGGACAAGGTCATCATTGTTGAGTCCACCTGTATATACAATATCGGCCACAGACAAACTTGAATGATTTTGGAGCAGGAAGGATAACATGGACAAATGTACAGTACTGTTTTTCCTTTCCTCTGGAAATTGCGGCATTTGCACAGGATTATTATTCTGTGAAGGAAAAATTTTAAAATATCTGATTCTTTTAATACCAAAAAGCGGAGATGATTTTAAAATCCTCCAGTCCACATTTTAATTGATGATTTACAACTCATCACAAACTACACAGCATCTTCTGGTTGGAGAAATCTACCAACTTGTAAACTTGGGCATATTTTTTTTCCTTTCGTACATCGAACTGTAATCACATTTCCTGAAGTACTGTTGTACTGTAGATACTTGTGCAGTACTGTACATGTGGAAGTCGTATTGTCAGACTGCGTGGCGGCTCATGCAAGAATAAAGGTCGCGTCCGGATACAGTATTTCAGGACATCTTTCAAAAAATAAATAGAAATTAAGCGTGACCAAATTCGCGTGAGAAATCTATAAGAAAAGTAACAGATTAGAAAGAAGGGCGTTTTCATTGAACCAATCAATAATTTGCGCGACAGCAGCAGAGATCAAACTCCGGCACTACATTCGAGTCTCCAGCACATTTCTCATGCATCTAAAACAACGTTGAATTTTCTGGTCCTCGTCGCAGTCCCACTATGCATGTTTACACAGCTTAGGGACACGAAAAAAAAATTGTTTGTGGGCTGAAAAAAAAAGAAGTCCCTTCCTTATTCCTCAGACAGCCTTGAATCCACGCGGGCAAGGAACGGTAAATTTCCCTTATCTTCGAAGCAACTTGATGCTCGTCTCAGGTTCTTCACGGTCAAAGATTACCACACACAAAAAAATATAATGATCACCCAACGATTTCCCCGCAGGATTGGATCCAGGTGAGAACCACCATTGGCACCGTTATGATGTACGTGTTCCGTTACATTTGGCAAGAAACAAAACATGGCTCGGAATGAGTACGTATTCCTTATACAGCGCATCCGCGTAAAACCACCTCACGGAGCGAAGGAACAAACAAAACAAAACAGAATTTTTCATTGGCTTCTCTTCGAATTCCATTGTCTACTACCACGATACTCTTGTCCTGCAGACTTTATCCACGCGATCATCCAGGTCATCCAGGGCGTTCAAGAACTCCACGGATGGTGGTGCTGACGCAGCCGCGGCCATTTGAAAAAAGAGTATTGCCATCAGTCCAGACGTGACTGGGCCTGATGAAAAAAGACGAATCAATTATTTATTTTCAGAAGAAACAACTTTGAACATAAAGAAGACACCTCAAAGTAATTTCGACAGAACACGAGTGACGCTGAGATAAAATAAGCTGTAAACAGTACAGTAAACGAATATATTTTCCCTGACAGGAAGGAATTTTCCGAGAACTAAACATGAACAAAAAACAAATTGTATTCATGTACATGAAATTTTGTTTCACTATGTGGATAATAGGCTATTATCTTTCAATGAGAAGTAAAATAGCGGGAAAATTCACAAATAGAGGGGAGACCGGAAATTCATGGAGAAGCGGATCGATTTTCCCCACGAAGTAGAGCGTTCATCACATAAAAGTCACGTTGGAATTGACAAACCGGTACATAATGCGACTCTCGAAATAAAATCTAGAAGTGCCTCGATTCTGGGATCGTATTGACGAACAAATACATTTACATACAGTACTATAAAGTACTGTCATTGGTCATTGCCCCCATGGTACAAGTGGACAATCTCTTCAATGAAATGCAGGGACCAGAAAAAGTTGTCTGTATACAGAACCTCCATAATATGGGTAGAGATGTCTATGGGGCAAAAAAGAAAACCCACGAAGAGAGAAAATCTTTGGATACAAAATCGTTGTAGAGAGTCTGCCCAATGACCATACGAGTATATTGTATACAGGAGAATAGGACAAATAATTATGAATACTGTACTGTACTTCTAAATCTTTCTAAATTGCAGTTCGTCATCAATACTGATGACATGATTAATTTTGGATGTGAACTTCACATTATATCACGCAGAAGGAAGAGTCGGAACGCTTTCGTTATTTTTTTTAAATTTATTCAAGCATAATTTTGTCGGGCTTAGTCGACGGTTTTTCAGTTCCCTGAAACGTACACCCGATATAATTAGTCGCGGGACTGCACTCACAAGCTGTGGCGGTAGGCAGGTAAATATTATTTTCCATCGCGGTTTAGGCGTTGTTAAGAATTTATTATTCGATCGAGCTAAAAAGAACTTTGAAAGACACGCTGGTTATTTGTACACTTTGAGTAACATCACTATCAATCGTATATACTGTACAGGTAACCGCTTTTACGTAATATTATCCATGCAAGAGGCCAGGACAATAAGTCGGTGGAATTAATGATGACGTAATTGCAACACAATAGATTACTGTAAAAAAATAATTCATTCGTACTTTGTTATTTTTGGGAAATGAGGTAAAGTGCAGCATTTCAGTGTAGTACTGCGTATAAAAAATTGTGGTCGTACCAAAATCAACTTAAAGCCCGCGCTGAAGTAAAATCGACCGGATCCGAAACTGAATCTCTATACAGTACTTAACATATACAGTACTGTATATCTATAGATCCCAGGCAGCCTCCAAAAAACTCAAGTAAATTTTTAAAAAGCATCAAGAAGCGCGAACACCGACTCACCGATGAAAGATGCGGTTTTAAGAACGTTCCAGGCATTCATGATATTTAAATGCATGTGCAGCAGTACTTCTTCGTATTTGAAAGCAATGTTGACGTCTGAATCCGGCAACAAAAGGAAAGTCCTACCAAGTGCCTACTTTGAAAGAATTGCACTAGGAAATAAATTGTTATCGGATACACACGCGGGAAGCCTGAAAAATACATGCAAATGATACTTATATATCCATGATTACACGTCTAATCTCAGATCTCACTCATCAAGCAACCGAAATCGAGAGACCGAAGAAGTGTCGATACTTCACTGTACTTATGTTTCACCCCTCATAATTCGAACTTTCGAACGTGACGTCTTCTCAGTTAGAAACTGCCTTCATTTTGAACCTTGTCAATTATTATGACCCTCATGTAAATGATTAACTCCGACCCGACATCAACACCATCAAAACACCCATCAGCAGCAGCTACAAACCTTTTCATATTGACGATCAATTTTTTTATACAGCGCAACTTCTGTACAAATTTATTCCACAGCACTTCTACCTTGATTAACAGTCACAGTTAATTAGTCCTTACATTCTTGCCAGATACTTCTCAAGCATATTACAGTATACTGATGCATAAATATTTTCCAGTTTTCTTCAATATATTAACAGGATAACACCAGCTTATATATACATTTATATATTGTTTCTTGCTCTTTCGCATTGATCAATAACTCCTTTCACTCAATCTGCAAGTTGCTGGGGAGCCTCTAATGAAACACAGGCTCTATATAGAAGGGTGAATGGGTGATGCACCATTTCAGGAACTCTGACGAACAAAAACCTGGCCTTATAACTGCTGCTGAATATATTAACCTGAATGCAGCATTAAATTCAGAACACAGCAGTATTGTATAAACTTGAGTACTATTCGACACAATCGCAAATAAAAGTTCTAGGTAGGTTTACTGAAGTACGAATAGGCAGAGGCGGCCCTAGGGTTTGCGGGGCCTGGGGCAAGCATGTCAAATGCAGGGCCCCTTAAAAAATGCTGCCTGCCAATTCTAGAACAGCACTGGAACAATGAAAAACAAGATTTGTATCGAAGTACAGCTGCAAATCTAATTACATTTTTGAAAGCTATGAAAAGGTCTTTTGCAAGTTAAATGTTTTATATTCTTTTTCAATTACTTGTACTATAGCATATTTTAAATGCAGAATTGTTTGTTTTGGCTGAATTGGTTTTACAATTCAAATTTTCAAAATTTAAAATAACCAATAACCAAAATGGACATTGCAAATAAAATTGATATAATAGCAATAATAATTACTGCAGAAAAGAAGTGCAGCTAATCAAAACTCAATGGTTATGTGTACTATTCAGAATAGTACACAGTACTTAATAAATTATGCGATGATACGGAAAGAAAGATTAATTGCCTTTTTTAAAGGATAAGGTGCACGCCTGGATGAAGGGTGGTTAGTGCACAGTATACTGTAC
The DNA here is from genome assembly GCA_905338405.1 of Notodromas monacha. Lineage (NCBI taxonomy): Eukaryota > Metazoa > Arthropoda > Ostracoda > Podocopida > Cyprididae > Notodromas > Notodromas monacha. The sequence continues at coordinate 138,880 of CAJPEX010000129.1, read as the reverse complement.
TTGACTGAATGCCGGTACTAAATGCCGGTCATCCAAATTTTAATTCTGGTGACACCTATTTTAAGAGCGTATGATCACCATTGCATAAAAGACAAGGACCGCGCGACTTCATAATAAAGCGTCTGAGACACAAACGCAACCAACGCGAGTATAACAGATTAAATCTGCCAACATCCAATGAGACACTGACAACTCTGTGGAACCAGCACAGCACCCAGCACGGAAAAGAAATGAACGCGTTACCTTCGCCAGCACTTCTTAAGGAAACCCGACTTCCGCGGTGCCACGCTGTTCAGGAAGTTCACGGTACGAAGGAGCGCCGTATTGTATAAACCTTCCCGCCACCAAGAGGGGAAACGCAGATTGACTATTTACCGGCGGGCGTCCGTTATGCCAGCATCAGGCGGGCGCGGGCGACGCCAGGTCAACGCATGGAAGTATCTAATTTCTGAGCCGGTCTAACGGACATCACACGGGAAGACGCTTTGGAGGTTCGAAGCGCCGAGGAAGCGTCCCAACATGCTGGGCTTAGCGTCACTCGATGCCGGGCATGATTCGAATGAGAAGGCAGGAACCGCCATGATTGAAGGTCAACCGTTGTTAAGAGAAGGCGATGAACGTTAGCTCGATAATGGTGGGAAACACCTTCCCCGTCCGCGCGCGCCGTAGTATATGGGGTACGACTTCCGCCATGAAGCTGATCAACTTACGCTTACAAAGCTCGAGGTCACCGAGAGCCAGTTATACTGTCAGTCTTTGTTTCTGAGAAGTTGCAACCTTAAAAATGTTACCTGGGTAATTTGAAAAGTCGGCAAGTTCTTGGCAATTGTGTTTCGGTGTGACGGATGTATACTGCGATATGGAGACTTGGGAAGGGTTTCCGAACGCGGCTATATGATCCGAACGTCGCAATAACTCGCATCATGAGCCGGACTGCACAAATGAAATGGTTCGATATCACGCGGGGGAATAAAAAAAAGGGGACATGCTAATCCTGCTGGAAATGCAGTGATATGAATTTTACTGAAGAATAAGCAGCAGTTTTTTTCCTGGAAAAAGCTCACCTGCAATATCCTGGATGTCTTTCTTATATCCTGCCCCTGACTGCTTTTCTACTGTAACAGTACTGTAATGGGTTTGTTGTTATGAAGTACGGTTTAACCTTGGAATAAGTTAATAACCTTTTAGAGTCAATGTTTTTTCAAATCCTAGTCTGAGTGCCCTTATTTAGAAGCAATGTATTAAAGCCCTCTTGCAGTCAAATGCTTTTCCTCCCAAACGTCCCTTACTCAAATTTTCTGAGGCCTTTTGGCTATTATTTTCTTTACACAGGAAAGAGATTAATAAGAAATCTAACCATGTGTTTTGAGAGGAAGTGAAAGACTAATTGGGCAATGAACCCTTGCATCCAAGTTCAGCATTTCAACTCATTTGAGGAGTAATATATGAGGCCCAGAATATTACCTGGCAATTATGTAATCCTTCCCATGACAAAAATGCTTGTTTAAAACCTTCCCATCTCCAAACCTCCCTTTAGTTGAGTTTTTCTGGTCCCTTGAATAACTTAGAGAGATTTTTCAACTATGTATAATTATTAATGCTGCACTCCCACTGGAATACAAAAATGCTTGTTTAAAACCTTCCCATCTCCAAACCTCCCTTTAGTTGAGTTTTTCTGGTCCCTTGAATAACTTAGAGAGATTTTTCAACTATGTATAATTATTAATGCTGCACTCCCACTGGAAAGAATTTTACATTTGCTGAACAGTGGAACAAAATAATGATCAAATTCCTGTTTTGAAGTCAGCATGTTATAAATGTTTGGCATCAGTGAAACAACTGTTGTACTGTACTGTATACCTGTGCGGTTCAGTCATATAAGAAGCATACAAATTCCAAACCTATTTTACCTGGATATTATTTGCTTACTGTATATATATATACCGCAGGTCTACTGACAAAAATTTATATACGCTGTACTCAACAAATACAACTAAATTGCATGTTCTTTATACACACTGCATGGCTGTATATCACCGGCACATATAACTAATGTAAGTGGATTGAACATCATATGAGCAAAAATAAAGTGAATTAAAAATCAACAGCAACTTTGAAGTGATATTGTTGGAATAATAAGTTGGCATCTGTGCACCTCACAGATATGCTTAATTCAATAGTGAGTGGTTCAAAATTTGAGGAACACGCACTGTATCAAGAAAAATTCTTCCGAATTTGCTTACAATAATAGTGGATTCTCTTTACAAGTAAATCCAATAAGGAACCACAAAAACAATTGTAGATAATTAAGATCAGAAGCAGAACCTTGGGAATCATAACATTTTTATACAGAGAATATTTTTGTACAAAGTGTACCTGCTGTATATGAAGCCCCAAGCAGCCTTCCCTATAGTGAGCTGCTTGAAATGAACTACTTATTAATGCATTGCATATAGGTGCTTTTTCCAAGCACCTAATATTAAATAGAAGACAGAATTCAACATGCTATGGCACATACGAGAACGAACCCTCTCTGCAAGGAGACAAAGACAATTTTGACGAAGGTTAAATTCAATTTGCTACTATAGTGTATGGTAAAGTTAGAAAATACAATTTTTGCAATGGGGAAAAGACCACTTCTCATCTGCGTAACCCAAAAGAGGATATGTGATCTTTTCAAAAAAGAACTGACTTGAGGACAGAAATCACTGAAGAAACTGTGAGCATACTGATAGTAATGTACCGTACTTACGTTTCAAGAAAAATTGTGCAGCACTTCTGCAGTATGGGGCACACATGACAACAGATACATACTGGATACCTACATGTCTCAAGATAATTGGTTCACAAGGAAAAATGGATGTTAAGTACAAAAAACTCCCATCAACAAAGTCGTTCTTTTAATCTTTTGTCCAGTTTATGCGATTAGTACCTCAGTGACTGTATACCTCTCGATCTCAGAGACAGGATATCAGCAGATTGAGATTTATAAATCCTGTAATTTCGTTTTGAGTTTATAGTTATAAAATTTCGTCATCATTTCCAGCAGAGAAGGCAACAAGGATAGTCGATTTCACATACGTTTCATTCGAATCAGCTAAAAAACAAAGAAAGAAAACCAACAATAAACTGTTATTCAGCCATCACATATAGAACATAGAATCCGTAGAATATTTTTCCGTCCAGTCACAAGAATTTCAAGATTCACATGGTGCATCACATGTCGACAACGTGAGTTCACAGCAATATGGTACACCAGAGGTTTGATAAAATCAATGATACAGTAGTAACAGTACTACAGCGAATGAAACTCTTTTGCGCTATCAAAAAAGAAACAACAAATGAACGCAAAAGAATGACAAAGCAACAACAACGTACACAAAACGTCGACAATTCGAGCGAAAATATACTTTATTCTAAATGAATGGTTAACCGAAGGAACCGTTCAGATCCCAGTCATATGGTAAATATGATACGGAAAATTTGTTGTTTATGGCTTCGCCAAGTTCCGCTTGTCGTTCCTTGTTCCTCACGTGCGCATGCATCCACTTCAATACATCAGTTTTCGTGCGTCCGAAATCGAGGGAAAACCACTTGAATAGCATGCTAATGGCGATCTCCTTCTTTCCTCTCTTCAATTCAAACGCGTCTGGTCCATCCAAATAAGACTCCGAAGCCATTTCCAGCTCTTCGTCCAGATTCTAAATTTGAATGATACAATGCTCTTTTATATCGGTACGTTGCTTCGAGAAACCCGCCTTTATTATTTTCCATTCAGTTTAAAACTTTCGTATACCTCATCAAAATATAAATTGAAAACAGGCGATCAGGCGTAATTTATCCTACTAGTCTGAAAATTGAAGTTAAATTCTCAGTAATCTATCGAAGTTCGAAAGAACTTCCGTCGGAACGAAGCACTGTACACTTCAAATGATGAAAAAAACAAGGGAAAAATCTCTTCGTAGGTTTTTTTCCAACGTTTAACGATTTGAAGTACAAAAGAATTAGTTCTTTAATTCACGATACATATGCGTGAGCTTAGTTTCCGGTAAAATAATAAAACATAGGCATACGCTATGCGTTCCGAAAAATAAGATACTGTACACGTGGACACTCTCTACAACGGTTTTCTCTACATGCAGAGTTTTTCCTGGTCCCTCGAATTTCGTATTGTAGAGTCCACCTGTATGATTCTACAGAACAATAAATAGAGGTTGAAATTGTGGAATATTTTACATGGATTAACGGAAAATTCTGCTCAAGTTTCCAAATTAAACCATCAAAAGATCATGATTCTAGATAAGACCAATTTCGGCTAAAATGCAAATGCTTAGTGCCTCCAACTACTGCATAACTAATAAGAGTCATTTTCACACGAGCTAAATTTGAATGCAAACTTGAATGGCCCACCATTAAAAACGGATATTTTGCTTTTGGCCCGGGCTATATGCGGGTGGCAGAGCTTAAATTGCAAAAGGGATCTGAAAATTTGTTTGATGAATAAGTCAAACACAGTAGAATCTCCTTAAAACGAAATAATGGTTGCAACGAATTTGTTCTTTTTTTTAAATCCCTGTCGAATAGCAACAATGTTATTTAAATTTCATTCAAACTAATTTTTGTTCGCAACGAATCATTTTTTCAAGGTCATAAACACTTCGTTGTAACGAGATTTACGGTGCAGCAGTTGGAAACTGAAGATAGTTTACATACATAATTACAACATAAGTTTATACAAAAAAGGATGGCAGTAGAGAACAGACCTCAGCGGTGAACGTCTTGATGGGTGGGCAACTCTTCGCTCCACAGTTCAACGCGAAGTGGATCCGCGGATCGAATTGGGACAAAGAAAACTTCCGTCTCACATCATTCTGTCCAAACGGAACACTCAACATTCCGACTCCTTTCCGGTTCCCGCGCAAAATCCCATGTTCAATGTCTTCCAAGTTCAACACACTCCCATTGACCAAATAACTCGACGTTCGAAAGAACTTGAAAATAACGGGAAACCGAAAAATGCACAGGTTATTCATACAGTACAATGAACACGCGTCTACTACAGAAGATTAGTTTTCCTAATAACCGCATACCGTACAAACAACCCTCGCATAGAGTCAAAATGACACATTTTTAAGCCTACGATTATTTGCTTGCAATTTTCTCATCCGGGAAAACTTCACTGCCTTACAGAGCCTTACTCGTACTGCTTTCGATTTAGTATCCCTTACCGTACAATTGTATTCAGTGACCTTCGAAGGAATCTGACTAGAAACCGCACCAATAATTAACAGGATACCCATTGACGTAGAAGGACAGTGAATGACGAGTTCATTTTAAATTGATTCTTCATAAATTTTGCCTTTTTCATGATTGGATCGCATTAATTCGCACCGTTTACACTCGCACTGCATATAAAAAATCCTCCCACTCAACGAATTCAACAGAATTTTTTCCACAAAACATCGATCCTCGGGAGAACATTCATGATTAAACATACCTTCCAACGCTGGAAATCGTTGCTCGGTGGCCCCTTGATGGCTGTGGCGTGGATCACCAAAGCGTTGTACACATTGATGAAGAAAGCTTTACGCTCTTGTTCACTTAACTGAGACAAGTCCAACGCTCGAAGTTTCTTTATCAAGTCCTTGTACCGTGAAAATTCTTCAGACGCTATCAGTGACTTGTAATCCACAAACTGAAATCACGGAAAGATTTAACTACCTCTCAGAAAAAAATGAACAAAACGTATGCCGTACCTTCCCGTCAGGTGACAAATGAAGAGAATAAAGCTCCAGAATCTGATTTCGTATTTCTTCGCTGAGTTCATTAGGAGACACGCTCGAACAGGGAGAGGAATATCCTCCGTTGAGAACGTTGTCTGTTACATCCTCCACTAGCTGGTATAGTGCATTTTCGGTGGCATCGAATTTCTCTTCGCTCTCGGCACTGCTGGCGTTGATTCTAACAACTTGGCCTTGTCGCAACAAACTGTCAGCGATCGCCATTGCACGTTCTTCATTCGCTACATAAAAAAGCAAGATAACAAACCCAATTGGTGAGAATAAGTTAACTCCGCTCGTTACAACGTTTTCAGATGGTGTGTTCGAAATTGGCATCCGAATACCGGATATACGACGAAAATACAGCATCTGAGAAACTGAAAAAAGCTCAACGAATTGCTGCGCATCAGGAAAAGTCGTATAAAAAAAGAGCAACAAACATACGATGATAATTTTAATTCACAGAAAGTTGGTTTCGGAACGTTTTGGGTACAAAAAGAACCTGATACACTTGATATCGCATAAAGTCGACGTCAGAAGAATCCTTCCAGCAGGAGTCGCCAGCTGGGCTAACGGAATAATCCATTTCATTTTAAATCAATTTCCAATAAACCGTGATTTGACCAGCGCCAGGAAAATATATGCATGCATCAATCTTTGAACTCAAACATTCAGAAGGCGGTGCTGGTCGCCAGTGTACTTGTAATGTCGAGTAAAGAACAACCGTGATTTTCGATTAATCGAAAGAGTGTTTCGTCGTACATTGCTTGGATAGAATCAGATCGCTATTGAAGTAGAATAATTATACGGACTATTAACTTTAATGCCTTTGCCCAAGAGCAAACTACATTTTAAACCGATATTAATTTTTCTTATAAAGAATTACCTGACCTCGCACATTACCAACATTCCTGAAAATTTAGCAGTTTCTCAGTCGGGATAATTGAATCAGAGGAAACTGAAGGCAATAATATTACTGCAGTAAATTTGAAGCTTGCTTTGAACATCGATAATTCGAACTTCCCAAGACGAATACCTTCCTAGGTCGATTTTTTGCAAGTCCTTGCCTGAATCTCTTCGAAAAAATGCTTTAAAAACCTCCCTTTGAATTTCGAAGGCTATCAAACCTCCATGAATCGAATTTTCCAGAAACTTTCGGCTACAGCATTGATTTATTGACGAAGGAAAGAGAAAACCAATGATAATGGAACTCGATGTTTTCTGAAAGGAAGGGAAAGCTAAAATTCGGCAAATTAACACCATTTCTATTCCAGCATCCTGTCAACGGAATTTCATTGTTTTACGCTCAAGCAATTTGATCCTTCCGGCTTTATTCTCACACTTTTTTTTTTAAATCTTGACGTACTACCCGGTAGTTCAAGCAAGCTATCAAGTGAACGAACAATTTTGTCTATTACGCAGTGGAAGATAATGATCTTTCGACATTTTCGGAGAAATCTGTCACCTGTTACCAAGTAGTTCCGCAAATTCGTCACAATCGTGTGACCGGAAAAATATTTCTTTCTTTCCTTCTTTTCAGCAGGATCTGAAGATTTCTTTTCTGAATTTTCCGCTTTTTTCGAGGGTTCAGACGACACGCGCCTCTGTACGGTCTGCGAAGGACCATTCCTTGTTGGAACCACCCTTTGAATTGACGGTAAACGCGCTTTTCCTCGGCGTGCAGCTAAAATAAAAAAACCAAGAAAATCGTAAAATACCTTCAAATTTCAGTATCTCAGTCAGCATGTCCACTCCCGAGGCGCAACGAACTTTGAATAAAGCAAACCAACGGGGGCGAATTTCCTTGAAAATACCCGAGCGACTCAACTTGCGTAATGCGATGTGACTCGGATCAATGGAACAGATCGCTTCAAGATCAGCGTCATCTCCAGCATCTACGGTACGAAGCGATCACAGAATAAACACTATTGTACTTCAGTGGCATAAGAAAAAGCATTATCAAAGCTTTCGCAGCACGAAACTTGCGGATTAGGCATTAAAAATACGAAATGAGCGAACAATCGTGGCGATTCAGCAAGTAAATTGCAATATGGCTGCTCAGCGGATGCGAAATAAAACCTTTTCTAACGACGTTGTCTTCTTCCTCTTTTGTCGGAAGCAATGGAAGATATTTAGCCGGAACATCCTCTTCTAAAGCTTTCCTGGCTTCTCTTAATTTCCTTTCATCTTTGACCTGTTCGGAATAAGCGAGAAATCGTTAGCATATTTAAGTTCAACGTCAGCCGATCCACAATTCAACAACTTAATAGCGTCCTTAAAAAAAAAATGCTGCAACGCACGCCAATTGTCCTTGTTGACCATGATTAAATCGAAATTTTCCCATCCCTTTCAGGTTATTTAAGTAATTTTACAATTTCCTACGCTATAACAGAAAAAAGAATGTGCCCCAAAGATGCTAACTACTTACAGTATTTTTATTTTCCAATATACAGGGTGAACCAATACCGAAGAAATAGCACACCACGCACCCTCAAGCTTTCCTCCAACTTTTCCAGCGAAATTGGCCAATTTTTTCTTCTTTCCTCAACCTCAACCACAGTAAGCTACATTTTTTTAAAATCGTTGTTCGGGACAATCTTCACAAAATGTGAAGACCCCTGATTGAAACTCTTGAAAACTCTTATTTTCTGCATGTGCTCGAAGAAATAGGAACAAATTGTTTACTTCACACGCTTCTGGATTTTCTCAATCATTGAAGAGAACGAAATCACGTGGAAAGAAAATGAGCACTTCAGCTCTCCAGTCAAATTTTGAACGCTTAATTTTAGGAAATATTTATCATGTGCAGATTATAGGGAAGAGAGAAGGGCGAAAAAAATCCATGAAGCTGCTTTTCATGACTGATTCACATGAGTTCAGAGAACTCGTCGCGGTTGAAACGAGTCTGGCTAAACTGCAGAAACTTTCACTCACAAGTTCTTCGAGCTTTTCGATTCCACCAATGTGCACAGCATTGAAGTAAACTTGAGGAATCCGAGTTACGCCAACGTCTTTTCGTAGCCATTGCACGATTCTAGGGAACTTCTCCACCGAAACGTCCACGAAATCAACATTCAAGCCTTGAAGGATCGTCTTCGCCTTGCGACAATGAGGACAGCCGGGAACGGTGTAAACCACTGCTTTTCCTTTCATATTACGTAGAGTAAATATGTAAAAAGAAATCACGAATTTCGAAGTCTATGCAAGAACGAAACAGTAAGTGAACACATGTCCATTAACGAAAAAACGGCGAACGTCATCGTATCATTTTTTAAACGGCCCTAAAAATAAAATATGGAATGCCTTTAGCGTAATCAATTTGTTCATCTCTTTGATTTCAAGACTACCTTGAAATGTAAGAAAATAATCGAGAGAGGAAAATCGGCGACCAAGCTTTTAATCCCACACAGTTCATGAAAAAGTCAAGCCCTCGAACTCAATTTAGAAAAAAATCAGATGGGCAGTTATGCGGAACACGAGGCGACACGAGGGAAATCTCTTCACTTCTTCCCAGATTTTTTGATTCCACCACCACCCAGGGGTCCTTTGGCAGCTTTCTCCTTCATTTCAGCGATCTTTTTCTGCTCTTCCTTCTGCTTTTGCTTCATGGCGAGGTCGTCGTCGTCCATATCCCGCGAGTCCTTTTTCGGAGCCTTCAACGGTTTTTTCTTGCCACCATCGCGACCAGACATTGCTACAATCTTAAATGTAGAGCACCTTCGATTTAAAACCTGGAGGCAACAACGAACAAATTGGCACTGGACAACTCAAGTTCGAACGGGTACGGAATTGAAAAATCAAGAGCAACTTTCGATTCTCAAAAAAATCCAACCGATTTAAATCTCGCAGCCAAGCTTTCACAAAATTCGTCCATCGAGCAGCACTCTTCACAAAAAATCCCGATATTTCTCGAATAATCGCCACATTTTTCCTAAAAAAAAGGTGATACTTAACAGTGTAACAGTAAAACGTAACTCCGCTCTTGAAAATTATAAGAAGCTACAGCACTAAGATATTTTCTCGCAGATGAGCAAACGTCGCCACGATAATTTTCCTAAAATTTAAATCACTCCCACTTTTTCATCACGGCAAAATATAAAAAAACCTTTGTCGCTTAATATTCCACGGAAAATCTGACTCGTCAACCTGGATTTCCCGCGGGCTATCGAAAAAAATCAGTTAAAAAAAAGAGTATCTTCAACCTACAATTTTTGGTATAGTACAGTACTTTCGTAATTCTTCGAACACAATTCGAAAATCCCAAACTCGACCAGAAAATACGGTAAGGAATTTCGTAACAAATTCCAGAGGAACAACGATCCAGCATGTGACTAAGACAGATGATGGAATGCGCTTGAATGAACTCAGCATGAAGACCCGAGAAAAGCATTCGCAGAACTCTCATTCGCAACGAAACAAAGCATCGAATGAAATTTCGTGGTAAATTTTCTTTTCAGCGACCATGTTCACGCACTGAGAACAACATTTACACTTTCTCTTCGTTCTTCGATATGTCCCGAGTGTACGGAAGCATTTTCAAACTGATCGAAAACATTTTTTTCATGGATATTCATTATTTGAAGACTCAACTGAGTTTTCGTAGCCGCAACGATCACTTGAAATAAAATGAAGAATTGACGCAATTAAGCCCAGTACTCACAGGCGCACCTTTCGTCCAGGCAAACGCTAACAGAGCAGAGACGTTTATACCATTACACCGAACTCCAGAAAAAAAAAACCCAGTCAATTTCGAGACTCCGAAGAAGCATCCAACGAAAACGTCTGTGTCGCGACTCACGGGAAATCACTGAGTATTTTCATCGTCGGCCGGAAGGAATGAAGCGGAGTCATTGGGCAACGAAGGAACACTGGCGGCTGTTCGCAACGAAGCCGACGCACCCGGGGACGAAATTCTGGGGCGACGCGCAGAGGAGCGTTGGGATTTGCGGGATGATCTGCGACGTTGGGTTCTTCTGGGACAATGACCAACGGGTTTCGCACCTTCGACGCCTCTGAACACAATCGACTGAATTTACCTAACGCGAGTTGATCGAAATATCCAAGCCACATTTTCTACACAATGATCTCAACACGCTTCGTTTTGTCACATCTGGTTGCTTTGTACGAAATACGAGAGTTCGCGTCTTTTCAGAACAGCTCATCCATGCCCACAAGCCCGAAGTGACACGTGCCATAAATCCGGTCGTATATTAATGGCGTTGATTGAAATGCAACCATTCCATAATTGTGCACACGACTTCCTTCATGGATTCTTCGATTCACGTTACACACTCACGAACTTGCATTCGACTCCCAAATGAATAGTTAATGATCGATGGAAGAAACTAAAATTACGGGATTTGGCTGCGTGTAAGCAACGTGTTAATCTGCTTTGATTATAAGCGATCCCTATCATTTCATTCGAAGGAGGAACTCGTTTCTGTCATTCCTTCGATAAATGAAAATGAATCACAAATCATATGAGGATCTAATCAATGGAAAAATATTTCACGTCGTTAGAATTACTTCTTGTCCACGTGCCCAGAACAGTGTTCGCAATCATCGTCCTCTGACTCTGAAGAACTCTCCCCGAAGATCTTCGGCTTTCTGTAAACACAGCAACCTGGAAGAAAAAACGATGAAGATGAAGTCTTCAGTTTGAATACGAAGGTCTTCAGGTTGAAACACATGCTTAGAAGCTAGAACATCAACGATCTCATTCGACAATACTCGAACGGTTCGAAACGGGAAATTAGAGATTCAATAGGAAGGATAAGATAAATTGTACAGTACAAACATTTAGATTTTTTCTTGTCCATGTGTTCGTTGTCCACGGTTTCCGTCGTCCAGCACACCTTCTTCCTCGTCTTCGGCTTGTGCAACCTCAACCGTAGAACCGGACTTTGCTGCATAATGATGCCCAAAAAAAAAGAGAAAAGAACCGAAAAAGCCATCAGGGTAACAAATAGCATGATACACGAAGCGTGTAGAACTTCGTTTACTACTTGAGTAAAAAATATGAGTACAGTACACGAAAAATCAACTCGTAAATGGTTTCAAGAAGCCACCGCTTTCTGGGAAAGTCAGAATCGTCCGCACTTCGAATCTTGCCGGACAAAAATGGTGAATACTTTCGTAAAGTAAAAAAATGTTTACTAAAGCAAAAATCATCCCCAAACCACAATATATCTACCGACTAAATCAATATCACTAGTGTGCAAACAGTAAAAACCCGGAAATAGACGGAGCTTGAAATTACTGAAGCGAAAAAAAGGGATTGTCCAAGAAATGAAGAAAAGAGGGACATTTCATCATCTGCATGAAAAAATTATTCACCGAAGGCAACTGTACTGATACTTCGACGACTGAGCTCTACAATTAAATCGATACCCGAATGAAGAATTCTTGACGGACAAATCTCAACAACTAAAAAATGCCTTTGAGCCAAGTAGTGCAAAAACTATTTCAAATATTTTTGATGAAATCTAACGTTGAACCTCGTTAACTCAAGCATCCCCCAGTTGAATACCTCCATACATCAAATTCTTTAAGCCCCTCTCTGAATTTCGACACGAACAACGCATTAAAAAACTCCCTAAATTAGAGGCATTTCCCTCAAACCTCCAAAATTCGAAGTTTTTGGGGCCTTTTGGCTAATACAGTACTCCACTAACACGGGAAATATAAAAGCAATAAACAAGTCACTTGATGCGTTTTGAAAGGAAGTGAAAGACTAATTGGGCACATTACCTCCAACTTCAGCATCCTGTCAACTCATTTCGGAAACAATTCAAGGGCCCATAATATCACCGATTGACTATGTCCTGTACTTCTTTCTTTACCCAAACAAAATGTTTGTTTTCTTAACTGGAAACATACTCAACTCAACGTTTTTCTGGTCTTTTGAAGTTCGACTTGAAGCGGTTCAAGCCGCTCAACTGTATATTTTCGGTTGCATCATAGACGAAAAAACGATCGTAAAATGGGACGCTTTTTTCAGGATTACCATCAAGACTGATGCATCTCAAAAATGCGAAGTTTTTCCTTCAGTGAACATTCAACAAGGCATGCACCGAACCCATCGAAACTCAAATACGTGACCAGATTCAATTTTCAAAGCGGCATGATCACAGCGAAAATAGAAACAGCAAGCCCAAGCACCCTTCCCTACTATTTCAAGCACAGAAGCAGCTGACGAAAAATGGCACAATAAACCTTCGCTAAATGTCCCCCGCAGCACGAAATCCCGCGATTTCTTCTATAGAGTAACCCAAAGAGCTCAGGACGGAATCTGTGTGTTGGCCGAGCGTCGGAGGTGCAGACCGAACGTCACAAACTGCCTCCGAGTACCGCACAGCTGGTCCCACAAACTTAACAGTGCCCGCAATCGGATGCTCAACGCTTCGTTCCATTCCCAAATGCACCACTTGCGGGTCCGCAAATACTCGGTCCATCGAGTTGACAGGACCGTAAGGCAACCCGGACCCATCAAACAAACTCAACCATTCGTCCAAGGTTTTTTCTGCGAACACCTCGCAGAGGACTTGCATGAGCTCGTCGCGGTTGCGGACTCGGTCAGCGTTTGTAATAAAGCGAGGATCCGTGCCGAGGTCGGGTTGGAGGATGACGGACGAAAACTTCTTGAAATGGTGATCGCTGCCGGCGCCTACAGTGAGCCACATGCCGTCGCGGCACTTGAAGCTCTGGTAAGGGACGACACTTTCGTGCGCCGTGCCGCGGCGTTCGGAAATCACGCCGGCGTTCAAGTAACTCGAGGCCAGGTTGGCCATACAACTGACTTGCGTCGCCAACAAATTCGCGCCTACCTTTAAAAAGGGGTTCAGAGAGAAAGAGAGTCTGACCTTAGCATTATAATTCTGGAATCGAAGAGTTCACATTGAAGCTGTTCTGCAAAAAGCTCTTGACATACATATTTTGTCAATGCCATGAATGAAAAAGGTTTCTCGACAGTACGAATATTCTTCAAAAAGTTTCCAACTTATATAGATTACTCTTCGGGCTGCATTAACCATGCAGCACAAAAAACTCACAAAATGGGAGTGACTGGGAAGTTCACCTATGATCAATCGTCATTATTCGTTTATATATCTTTTCTTTCGTTCCTAACCAACTTCGCCGTTCAAGGAATTTAATCAAGGAAAAGTCATTAATTTTTTCACAGTCAGCGTCACAAAATGTTTGAAGCTTAATGTTGGAACTAAAATAAGATTTCAGCAGTTTATGGACGGTTTAAAGCTTTAAAGAATTCATATAAATCTGGTAGAAGTTGAAGAAACTACAGAGCTGAAAAAAATGCATGTGCTGAAAATAAATTGACGAATACCACAGGAAAAGTCAAGGTTTGAATGAACTGTTCTCAAATCAGAATTATTTGTATCAAAAAAGACAAAACCCTGTATTAATTGCATTCCATGTGCCTATACTCTTCAATGAAAACAATTCATTTAACACACAAGGAAAATCGAGTTTTCATGAAAACTACAGAAACTGATACAGAAGAAAACTATTTGTGGCACAAAATTGGTCCTTCCCTTAAAAATATTTTTAAGGAAAGCATGGCCAGGTGAAATTTATGGCAATAAATCGTTTGTTGACCATAAATAAGCAGGTAAAATTTTAGGCTTATTGTCTCTCAGCGTTTCACTTCACAGCAGCTCTTACCAACTGTCCCTTTCCGGTTTTAGCCCGGTGGAGCAATGCCGCCATGATTGCACCGTGAGCATACAAGCCAGTCGACAAATCCGTCATGGCCACACCGGCTTTACATGGTTCTCCATCCTTCGGCCCTGTCACACCCATGAGCCCACCGATGGATGCGGCCATGACATCATAACCCGCTCGTTGCCCATATGGCCCATCTGTGCCGAACCCGGAGATGGAGCAATAAATCAACCCATCATTCAACTTGCTCAGAGCGTCGTAATCCAGGGAGTATTTCGCCAACTTGCGAGGCATGAAGTTCTCCACAAACACGTCAGCCTTGGACACGAGGCGACGGACGATTTCCTGGCCCTTCGTGGACGTCAGATTGACAGTGATGCTTTCTTTGTTTCGGTTGATGGCTAAGTAGTAGCAGGATTCGCCACCACGCACAAACGGCGGGCCCCAGCGGCGAACTTCGTCTCCACCTTTCGGATGCTCGACTTTGATCACACGTGCACCCAAGTCACTCAACAACATGGTACAAAATGGACCGGCGAGTATACGAGTAGCGTCCACGATTGTCACCCCATCGAGAGGTCCACTTCGCGTCGACGTCGCGAAATGGCGCCGAATGTTCAGCAAGCCTCGAATCATCGCGGGATTTCGTGCAAACCTTCTAAAATTTCTCAGCGACTCACTCGAATACCCCACAAGGATAATTTTGCGGTTTCTCAAAGAAAAATCCCAAATTAAGACAGGCAAAGTTTCAAATTTACCCATCAAAGATTGTGACTGGTTCCTGGGACATAGGGTGGAATCAAGGACAACAGTTCTTCCAAATTCATCTTAACATCCGCTCTCTCAAAATTTTTTCATGGGTTAGGAAAGATGTAAAAAAGGTCAGAAGATGAAAAAATGAACTCAGCAAAAATTGTGTTAAAAGGGGTTTGTATGCTTGAGAAACCCTACTGACAAATCTGAGAAACCCTACTGACAAAGCAATCCTCACAAATCTGCTCAGGAATTGCTTAAAAAAAACCTTGCTAGTGTTTACCTGTTTATCAGAGTAAATGTTCGTTAATAACATTTAAATTTCTTTTTGAAGATCACAGTTTCTTATGCACTGATAAACATTTGAAAAAGCCACAAAAGGAAGATGCTGCATATATCAAGGATTAATTGAAGAAAATCTTTCCATCAGTCAAAAATTTTGGAAATCTCATTGTAAAAAATTATTTGTTAAAACAAACGTTTTCAGAAGTCCCCTCGAGTTTGTTGCAACGAGATTTTTCTGCATACGACATACACCAAGACACGTTTTTCTCCTTGTCTTCATCGCAGATTCAGCATTAAAAAAATTTGGGGATATTCAAAACGGATACGGAAACATTTAAGTTTTTCGGTTTTAATGACAGTTCGCATTTGACTCAGCGAAATTTTCAACACACCTTCGCAACAGAAAACTGGATTTTCCAGAAATGAAAGGGAACATAAACCAATGAACAATAGCAATAAGACATCAAAGGAAGGCTTACACGAGTAGATTCTGCTTCTTCAGTTCTCAAAGTGATGGTTTCACTGCCTTGAACAGCCTCTGAGGTTTTATCATCACTCATGATCGCACAGAATTTCCACACTGGTACAGTGGAAAATGCTTAATTTTCTTGAAGAATTTTGATAAATATTACGTCAAATCTTCTCGCACTTCACCACATCTCTGAAAAGACAAGAGATCACGGTTAATCAAAACTTTCTTTCTTGGAAATGCATCACATACAGAAATGTCTTCCGGAAAAAATCTCTTTTCCAAAAATAAATATTATTTCAGGCTCCCAATACAAACTGACCGGCTTCAAAACTTTGCCGTCAGAGTGCTGCACCGTTTCAATGGTTTCCAAGTTTATTATAAACTTTGGCTCCGTATCGCTTGACAAAAGCGTCAACGTCGAATTTTCGTTGAGATGCGAAGTAAGTCATACATCTAACGCTTCCTGTCACCGGTCGCTCACCAAATGGTCTATCGTGAACACCGCAAATAGCCCACATCACGCCTGCAAATAGTAAACGAAAAGTTCTTGAAAGTAGCTCTAGAATTGAGATCGCAGAAAAATGTTCACCTCCGAATCCATTAGGATCTCGTCCGTCGAGGTTGTAGCGGTCATTGAGATATAAGGCGATTCGAACTGCATCCTCCGGACTGGGAGTCCATTCCTGGATTTTCTTTGCCCAATACATTCGAAGAAACCCGTGCATTTTACCCTCTACAACCATTTGAATTTGAGCTGCGTTCCAAAGATCGTCATGCGTTTTTGCCGCTTCGAATTCCTCCAACGTGTACAGATATTGCCGTTTATCTACGCTGTAAAATCAATTTTGTACGTTCACTCAAATTGATGAACAATTTTGGGCGTAAAAAATAATCAAACCATATGGAATCTCACAAACCTGTGCTTCAAAAGAGATTCTTGAGCCCATCCCGGAGCACCAGAAAAATTATCGTAATTCTTGTTGTAAAAACAGAAGTTTTCCGCCAACTCTCTCCAAACCAGGGCTTCATTTATGAAGCTCGCGTAGGACTTCGGATAAATATTCTCGTATTTCTTCACCTGAAGAATCGCTCTTTGCGGTGCAATTTGGCCTAGATGAAAAGGGGAAACACCAACGCTCATATCAAACGCAAAAAAAGCATCACTACAAAACAGATTCTTGGCTAGACTCGAATGAAGTTCTAGAAATTATTCAGAATGCACATCAGAAATAAACGAAAACGACTCACCGAAATGAAACCAGGGTGAAAGATTACTTTGACAGCACACGTTCGGTTCATTGCGCTTTTCTCCATAGATCGAGAGGTGCTTTTCGATGAAATTTTCAAGAGTTTTCAACCCACTTCGGGTTCCTGGTTTTGCCCATTCAACACTATCAATACTTCTGTCCACTTCCAGCGCAGCCTCTAGTTTCTCCCACTCGACATCCTAAGAGGTCACTCGCATGTTATTTTTCGAATAAATTTGATGCGCACTAAGCTCAAAGCGAAGAAAAGTTCAACTCACTTTCGGAAAGGGACCAATATTAAACGGATGCTTGATGGCTGGAGGAAACTGGGTGAGGAACTCGTCCAGTTTTGGCTCCAACTTCGCTCTGATTTTGAAGGCAGCAGGTTCCATTCCGTTTGACGTGACCCACGCAGGGACAACGTTATGGGCATCGACTCGAATCAAGTCAACTTCGTCGGGCAACGAGCTTTTCACATTTTCCACCCACGACATCGGCACGTGAAGCGGGGAGAAATCCGTGACGACTGTCCCAAGTTGATGTTCTTCCACGAACTCAATTAATGATGACTTCGCTTCGCCCAGTAAAACGTGAAAAGGGATTTTTAAACTTCGACATTCTTCTTCCACTTCCCTCAAGCCTGCAGAAATTCACGTCGTCCAACCGGACGACAGATTACTGAGTAAGTATCATTTCATCGACACATTTAAACCTCTGATTTTCAATTTTTACCAATCGACTCACAATACGGCCTGATTTCTGTATATCGAAAACCAGGCTTTAGCAAAATCGCGAGGGGAAATCTGAATGCAACAAAAGTCGCTGCGAAAATATAGAATCAAGTTTTCTAAACATCGATCACTAAATTAAACGGTTTTAAGGAGCGGCTTCTCTAAATTTTGCGAATTGATTCGTTAAAAAATATTCATCACAAAGAGCAACAAATTTATAATCTTTATTGCTGCCTGAAAGACTCGGAACATTTTTGGGTGGTTCAGAGAAAGGGAACGAAAACAAAATACAGTAATTCGACTACTGGTGCATACAGAGAAGTTTTGCGCGGGAATTTCAATGAACTATTTTTGAAATATTGACTCCCTAATTCTCCGAAATTGCAACAGTGAGAACAGAACTCACACCTCCCAACATGAATCGGAAATGACGTATGGTGGCATCCATGAACTTCGTCACCAGGCAGAAGCAAACATGCAGTTGGCTTTTCTGAGCCAACGCCAATCGTTGAGCATATAAAAAAGCCCAGTTGTCTATAAAGAATTAAACATTTTTGATTATTGTACTTGAAACTTGAATATTCTCAACCATAAAAATGTCTTTTACCCTGGACGCGTTGATCGCGGGACATCCAGTAAACAACGCCATTCCTGACAGACGAGCTTCTCTGGGACCTTTTCACGATTTGTATTCGCTTCATGTTGAAAGAAAATTCACTAGCATCTCTCGCTGCCTGCAATAAAAGGATAGAAAACAGTTGATAAGATTTGGAATGCACAAGAACAATTACGCGAGCTTCTTGACGCTTTTGACGTGCTGTAATGCGGCCAACTTCTTACAAACAATATGTTACAAGAAACGAAACGTATTTCCTCACTGTTCAAAAAAAAAAATTTCTTCATAACCATGGATTCGATCACGTGAAACTTTCTTGCACTCTTGAATAATTAAAGAACACATGAGAAATTGAGAACACACTGGCACCTCGGGTCACCGGTCTAATCCTCAGTAGATAAACCTGATTTTTTTCATAGGGAAGTCCATTAATAAAAATGCTAATTGAAAAGTTAAGCAAATCATTGCAGTTTAAAAAGGTTGACTGCTTATAGGCTTCCACCCCCTCCAAAAAAAGGTTTAATGAAATGGTACTGTACTGCGAAATGGTGTAACTTAATCCGTTACAGACTCCTTGAAAACCTCCTTCATATAATATAATAACGTAAAATATCGAAGAACAACAATACTGTATTGTGATAGAACGCTGCGATATCAGACAATGAACAAAAATCCAGAAAAAGAGATCATGTTTGTCAAGCTTTTGATGAACATCCCCTTAGAGTGCTGTCCATTTTTCGAAGCCGGACCTGCTTCTCGAAGCGATCGCAGTTCGAGATCAATGCGCGAAAAGTACATTATGCGAGGCAATTATTACGCAGTGTTTCACTCTTCTAAAACTCAATTTCCATTTTCCTCCTATTGAGAAACAAATTGAACCTCTCCGATCTCCCTGACCTCTCACAGCGTTCAACAGTTGAGCAGAAACCGGAGAATATTCGATAAATGGATGCATGAATAGATATAATACCTTCGTTCGCTCGGCTTCAAATAGTTGTGAAAGAGACAAGGCTTTTGCAGCCGGAGAAGTAGATTCAGTCTTCGCTGAAACGTACGTGGGTCGAAACCCTCGGATGTTACCGCGACCACCAAAAGCCATCTAAATGCTGCACCGGGAAATCGAACGTCACAAACTCTTGGTCTCAGAAATGTCTGCGAAAAGAATCTCATGAATGCGATTCGAATGCACGAATATGAGAATAATAGACAAAAGAAACTCGTCAAGAAATAACATTGAGCATTTTATTACTCTTGCGACAACCGATTTCCCCATTTCTCTTGAGATTCTTCCGAAAAATCTTCTCTTTCACAACACAGATATAGAATAATGGCGAGATCTCGGAGCCATATGAAGATATAAAATAACCTTCACAGGGTTTCTGGAAAACATGCGAGAGAACTGACAGGTAATAGCTCAAAGTCTCTTTCGAGCAATTGTGAAGGTGTTCTTTTTCGGATTTCATACTTTCCAGGAAAACCGTAAGGACCCGTAAATTTACTCGAAACCTTAACAAATTCCGTGTGATTATCCATTTGATCGATTAGCTGTTCCCCGTTCGACGTTCTTTATGGCCCTTAAACTTGGGTCCATTTTGGCGCCCAAGGCCAGCCAACGAGGTATTTACCCGATTCTTTACACGCGGTCGAGCAGGAATGCTTCCGACGTGTCCCCGGTGGCTGTAGATAAGACTGGTGATAGGGAGTGGGTCGGTTATGGACAGAACGGATCCAAACACTATTTGGACAATTATGTCCATCCTTTCCCAGCGGTTCGGTAAGATATCCACGTTTTTAGCTTTAGTTAATTTCTTTCATCAAGCCTGCATGACTACCTCTGCTCCCTCACAAACATCAAGTCCTCTTTTGATAGTTTTGAAACACCCACTCATAATATTACGACATCAGAGGCATCTGAAAGATTTTCAACCCGCACTGCATTGCAAGGTAACCCATTTCCAGCTGAATTTCCTCCCTGAGACGCACGAATCACGCAAATATTCAATCACACCCGAAGAACTATGCAATTAATTTTATAGTATCAGACATCTGAATAAATCTCAATTCCTCGAGTATTTCCTACTTCATGAATAACTGTTGATGACTTTTCTGAAAATTTCTGCTAAATTTAATTCCAGGACGTAGGGAGCAGATTTTTAACCAGCACTTCATTGAAGCGGTTAAACTCATTTTCCGCACTGGGACGCAGGAATTCCGGAAATAAAAAACCAAACGCGAAGCTCTTAATAACGGACTACGTAGTTCACTATTCTGCATCTGATATTTCTGCTGACATAGTTGAGTCATGATATAATGGAAGGAATGAAGGGGATGATTCGAAGTAGCATAAACGGTGTCGCACAGCAGTTTATTCAGAAATTCACAGCATCATCAGATTCAAACTTGAAAATATGTTCGATTTAACATTCGAGGCAGCTTCATGCTTTACGGGATCTTACATTTATCAAGCTACTGTATAATTCAATATTTAAGCCATGGATATACATCATTTAAAAACTTCGGCACTTTCTCATGTCTTTTCTTTAATAATCAACTTCATTTACTCAGTTAACTGGGCAATATCACCTTGTCAAAATAAAATATTCCGAAAACGCGCAAAATTTATATTCGAAGTGTCTTAAATGATCTTACGCAAACTCTTATTTTTCAAAGCTTCCGGCGACCAACAGCTGAGTTCGATACCGTTCGGAAGAAAGAGAAAGGAGACTGGAAGGAGCTGACCATAGACGAAAAAAAGAAACTCTACCGTTACTCCTACTGTCAAACGTTTGCTGAAGTTCGCGCTCCAACTGGGGATTGGAAGAGCATCATTGGAACAGGCTTGCTTTTGTCCTCCTTGGGGATATGGCTCTGTATCTTCATGAAGGTGTTCGTTTACGACGATTTGCCAGAGTCAACTAAGCCAGAGGCCAAAGCCTTACAACTGAGGAAGGCACTAGACTTGCAAATTGCTGACGTAGTCACCGGCGTGGGGTCGAAGTGGGATTACGAAAATGATCGCTGGAAATAAGATCTGCGAGTTCCACGCTTATGATTATTTTCTTTTATGTTCCGACGAACAGGGATTGATAGCCCTGAATTTTTCTCTCTTTGGTCGTCCGTTTCAAAAATGAATTAAAAAAAAGGCCTCTAGATATAGACCTATTTTGATTCAAATGTCAGAAAAGGAGGCATTTTAAAAAACGCGAAAATCGTCGAAAACGAAAAACCGCTGAAATGATTTCCGGCAGCTTACTTTTTCTTGTACGGGTACGCCCTCGCACGATATTTGGCGACAAATGCGGCAACGTCAAATTTGCCTTTGCAGCCCTTGTAATTCATGTAACGGATCTTGCCGAACACCTTCCGCTCAGCCCAGCCTTGGTCGTGGATCCCGCAAATAGACCACATGCAACCTGATAACGTTCATTAACTATTAATTATACGAAGTCAACAGCGAGGACCTCAAAGGAATTTCCCAAGATGTTGTCAAAGGCAGCGTCCAAAAAATGCAACAATCAATCAAATCGTGAGAAAGGGATCGCCAGAACACAGGTATGTTTTCACGGACTTCCACCAAAACACCGCAGACCGGAAATCAACCGAGAACTTCCGCTTCGCAACTGCCCAACATAACTGGTTCAGCCGAAGGAGTGCAAGGACACACCACTTAAAAATGTCAATTCATTCTTACCAACATATCCATTCGGGTCCCTGCCATCCAAATTGTATCGGTCGTTCAGATAAATCGCAAACTCGAGCGCTTGTTCCGGTGACTCCGTCCATTCGAGGATTTTCTTCGCCCAATACATCCGAAGAAAGCCGTGCATTTTCCCTTCTTGCTTGAGTTGAATCTAGAATACGCGGACAGTAATTCAAGTACCATTCCTCGACGTTATCCTGATTAATTTCAATACACTGCCATAATGAAAAGCAGGGAGATTCTACCTAAAAATTATTTCAACGGTACAATTAAAACGTATTGATGCTTACCTGCGCAGCATTCCAGAGGTCGTCATGGGTCTTGGCATCATCAAACTCTTCCTTAGTATACAAGAACTCCCTCACGTCTTTTCTATTAGGAAACACAAAATGTGAACTACAGGGATTGAATCAAACTAGGGAAGCGGCAAACCTGTGCGCTTCGAGAGTGAGTCTCGCCCAATCATAGGCACCAGCAATGCGATCGTACTTCTGATTGTAGAAGCAAAAGTTATCTGCCAATTCTCGTCGAACAACAGCTTCTTCGACAAATCCTTCCACAGCTTTCGGGAACGACTTCCCGTGTCTTTTGACTTCTAAAACCGCTCGCTGAACGGAGATTTGACCTATTTGCAACAATCAATGAACGTTCTGAATACTAAATGCTGAACAAAATTCTTTGTGTCTCTTCATCCTTTTCGAACATCAATCGGTAGGATATCTGTAATACCGTATGCGAATTGAACAGTGGAATGTGCATCTTGTCAAGACATGTAATGTAGTGTACTTTTGAAAATCGTAGACTCACCGAAGTGAAACCAGGGAGACAAGTTGCTAAGTGCTTTTACATTCGGATCGTTCCTCTTATCCGCATAGTACTTCAGTCTCTTCAAAATAAAGCTTTCGAGTTGCTTCAGTCCCGCTTGTGTGCCTGGAGCAGCCCATTCCACGTCTTCAACGCTGCGATCGACCTCCAGATTATTCTCCACATTTTCCCAATCGATGGCCTGACATTAGAACAGAGGAAGTACTGTAACACGAATGATCCATCAACTCACCAAGAAACAAAAGCCGATCTAAAAAATTTTTTTTTTTTAGAAATGCTTGTTTCCGCACGCATCAATCCCTAGAACTATAGAAAGGACTAAGATTTCAATGGACGGCATTTCGAACGACTTCGTTCCAAGGTAAAAAAAAAAAAAAAAACCTGAAGAATGAGGTTGAAAATATTACGCCTAGCCTCGTACCATTTGAAATAAATGTATGTACAGTACAAAAATTAATGTTTTCCATTCCTTTTTCTCCCCTCACAACTGAAGAATAGGTCAGATACCTAAATCGATATTTGCGTTCTTGATCATTAAGAACATTGTACTGTACTTGCGATCTCCTAGATGAACCACTCATCGGATACTACGGCATACTTCATAGAATGAGTAACATTATTCACGAGCATCAGACTAACCTCAGGTTTTACGACAGGAGGATATGGATGCTTCTGGATGGGCGGGAATTCCGTTAGGTACGAATCCAGATTTCGGTGGATCTTCGGGCGAATTGTACGAGCGGCGTATTCTTGTTTTTCCGAAGCAATCCACACTGGTACAACATTGTGAGCATCGACGCGAACGACACTCACGTCGCGTGGCACATTATTTTTCACATCATCAACCCACTTCAAGGGGACACGTAACGGCGCAAAATCGGTAACAACAACACCGATCTTGTTTGATTTCACGAAATTAACTAAAACTTCATTCGCTTGACCAGGCAGCAAATGGAACGGAATTTCCAGCTCCCGGCATTCTTTCTCAACTTCCTGAAGACCTGATATAAAATTCACACTCCACATTCAGAGAATATGAAAGCATCAAACAAACCTTTCAGCATGAAGCGGAAATGGCGGATGGTTGCATCCAAGAATTTCGGGACGAGGCAAAAGCAGACGTGAAGAGGTAACTTGTGTTTAAGCGCCAACTTCTGAGCGAACAGCATTGCCCAGTTATCTACGCAACAAATAAACGTTAATGTTACAGAACTTTGCAATGCATAACATTTCCTAATTAATCAAACCTTGCACGCGTTGATCTCTCGACATCCAGTAAACGATACCCTTGGCCCATTCTGGCACCTCAGTTGCTTTGGTCAAAATCTTGACTCTTCCCTTGTTAAATTTGAAGTCCAACACCGATTTGCCAACCTTATTTTCGATCAAATCAAAAATTAAAAAGTCGGCAACAAAAAGCGGTATGCACTCACTTTTCGGCGACTTTCGCTTATTTCCTGTATCAGGAAACCACCTGGCCGTGATTCCCCAAGCTTCAGCTTCTTCGCCGGGGGAGAAGAGCCACGCGACATTTCACTTTTTTCAACGCTTAGCTAACTATGAATAAATTTATACTGAACTAAATAAAGAAGCAGTTCAGAAATACAGTACTCAGGATTCCCCATCAAGTCTCCGTATTCATTGATGATTTATACGAACTCAGTCTTATGAAAATACACGAGGTCTAATAAGTATCGCAGAATGGCATCAAACTGAAGGCTGCAAATTTTGAGAATGCTTGAAACATGGGAAAAGCACAAGTATAAAATCTCGTCTAAAATTTCGAAACGAACCCGATCAGCCCGTAAAAAAGGAAATATTGCGGGATGTTTCAGAGTAAAATAAATTATAATTATGACGTCCGCCTAACTACATTGAAGTATTATTATAATGGATCACGAAGCTGAATACTTGGACATAATGAAGTAGAGGATTACATTACGTAATCACAAAATCTTCTCAACACAATATTTTTATGATCATATAGAAATAAATTTGGACAGAATGTTAATGTCGTTCGAGTAAATATCAGAAGTACTCGCAAAACAAAAAATAAACAATGCCGGTTAATGCAACAAAGAACGTTCAATTGCTGTCATCATCATCGTCAGAATTCCAATCTTTTAAACGAACGGAAGATTTTCGTTCGCCGCTCAAGACCTTCCATTTCTTCGGGGAAGTTTCATCCTCCGATGAAATCTCCTCCTTCTTGACCTGTTACGGAAAGGACGCTCACATAAACGCAAATCAGAACCATACGAAGTGATGACTCAAGAGATGTACCTTCTGGCGATTCAGCATTTCCATGAACATTCCTTGTCCACATTCCGCCAATTTTTTATCACGTCGACTTTCCAGCAGAGAACTATTCACTTCTTTCCGAGTTCGTTTCTGATGTTGTTCCACGGCATTAAAAAGCTGCACTACTCCTCTGAGAAAACAAAATCGTTTTAATTTCGATTCATTAAAAAGACAGTCGGTGACACGAACTTCGTAGCTATCTTTACATAGCGCCGTTCCCTGTCGCGATCAAGGGGTGAAGGTTTCACTCGATTCATATCGTTCCAACGATTTTTCTGCAAAAAATACGGGATGTTGGATATTCAGTAGTCGTGATCATCGAGAGAGAGAGCTTGAAATACTCACCGACAGTTTAGTTTTGTCCTCATCATCCTTAGATTTAGCGTCAACATTAAGAGAGTCTTCTTCCTTCAGCTGATGATGCTTTTTCGGTTTCTTGGATAATATCGGGTCCTGCTTTTTAACTTCTACACTGAGAATCTTCTGCATCGCATCCGCCCAAGCTGGATTCCCCCCACGCAGAGAAGCATCATTGTCCTCCACAACGAGTGGATCTGTTTCACCACGAGTCATAACACCTGAGAAAAAACACGTTCTTCACGATTCGTGCACAACAAAAACATTGTGCTGTTGCAGTACGTCAATCCTCCCGGGCTTAAATACAGTATATGTCTTGCTCGTGAAATCCGGAAGCTTCGATGTACAGTAAATCTTAGTTGTGGTCGGGATAATCGAGATTTTCGCACGATGAATGGCAAGAAAAGATATGAAGCAAAATTATCCCCACTTGATAATGCAAAGGTTTGGGTTCACTCCATTTCGGTTTGACAAAGGAGTCCGAACTTTCGGAAAAACGTCTCGTTGGAATGCTAGTTTTCTTCGACTTGAACAGAGCTGTGCATATTCACTCACACCAAAAATGAACCCCATTCAAAAAACATTTATGGATAATTACCCGGAAGTCACAAAATCTCTCATCTTGAAATACAGCCATGCACAGGAGATGAGCGACTCTCCCGGCGTTCTGTAAAAACTTTGGGAAACAGGCCTTTCAAAGCTGGAAACTGTTCTGACCTTTTCACGCCACACAGGTTCTAGAAGAAACCTATGGGGATGATCCAGTAACACGAATGGATGCTCAAGATGACGTACTACCCCAGCAACAACAAAAAAGCAAGATTCAAGCACATAAAAAATGACGGACTACGTGAATCTTACAAGGTAAATTCGGACATACTTCGAGTAATAATCCACACCATTGTCGTCTATTATCATCTCATCCTCGAAAGAAATGTACGAAAATATATAAACGTATCAAAGTAACATACAAGTATACAACTCTCATGCACGTCATGTCACGCGACAAGTTCTGCAGTTCAGAAGGAAGTGGAACAGCGAGAACATGTCACACGAACGCGTCAGGTTTCTTGTACAAACTTGAAAAATAAGAACACACTTCGGTCGCTAATGTAATATCATGTTTGAACAACGTGACCCGTTTGGCGTGCATCGCCATCATGTACGCGATTTGAAAGTGCTGTACCATAAAAGCCTCACACGAGGCTTGCAGGGCTTCTAAAGCATTTTTTTTCCACCGGTAATTACTTTCCGGGGAGATTTCGTTTGCTACATCGCGAACTACTCTGCAGAAAGGAAGCAGTGGGATCATGGGCCGATCAGACTTCTGCAGAGCTGCGATTTCTCGAAGTAATTTGACTCCCGGCCTTTTCAACGGCTTCGATTTCCTCCGACTCTATGCAGGAAAAACTTTTGGATAAGAATTTTGAGGAATTGAATGATATGTGAACTCACCTGACTTCTCGATGCCTCGGTGTTCTCAGGTCTACGACGCTGAGGAGAGCGGTTCACGTCTCTTTCTTGAGGTGAGGGATGTTCTTCTAAGAATCGACTTTGCGAGGTCGTAAGTCTTCTAGCGTTACGTTGAAAGGGAGTACTGCTAGAAATCGGCTGAAAAGTCGTCCGTTTATCAGAGGATGCCGGTCGTCGTGCCATGCTTCATACACATTCAGAAGTCAAACGCAAGATAGTCTTGTGCGACACTGTTGCACAAGAGCGATCTACAAGTTTCAAGGATTTGATCAATATTAAGGCATAAATCGGAGCAACAACGAAGTCGTTCACGATAAAGGAACACGTGCACAAAATCTAAAAAAAAATGGCACTTGCATGCTAAAATCGTGACACAATCCATAACAATTGCAAAACGACATTACAGCACTGTAATGGAGACTCATAACTAGGTCAACCTAGAGCGAATCTGGTGTTACATCAAGAGAATCTCCGCGAATTTGGCACAATTTGACACCAGAATCGACATCCGCGGTGTTCTTTTGCGTGGTGTCAGCACTTGCGCGGTCTTTCACTCTTCAGATTTCCGCAAGAAGTGATTTCCGCAGCATTAGGTTAGGTTAGGTCACTTAGTAGGTTAGGTTACGTCGGGCTAGGTTACATTCATTGAAAATATCCTCATGATGCACACCTAGGTCGGTTGTCTTTGCTGCATCAATGACTAGTGCATTCGCTTAAGCGCGCGCGACGCTCACATTGCCTGTAGTTGTGGGTCAGTATCGAAGTGCCCCCAAAACCGCTGCAGAAGTCACTTCTTCCAGAATCCCACAGAATAGACGACCGCGGAAATACAATACCTCCACTCAGAAGACCACTGCGGATTAGGAATAGAACCCTAAGTGTGTTGTACTATACTTCTACTACAGCAAGTGTCCACCCTTACCCCAACTGCGATACCTAGCGGCGACAATAGTTACTGTTCAATTGACCCACCCACGCGATCGCTATCTTCCCTAGAATCTATGGAGGGTCATCAGACGAGATGGCTCGCGAGACATTGGGAAGCTACTCTGACTTGAATTGTTGACTTGTGATCACCTACTCTTTTATAGTGTGATCTGACTCTTCTCCTTGACAACCATCTGGTGCTGTGAAGAATATATGTTGTGTTATTAGATGCATGTGTCGAAGTCCTTGACTGACATCAAAACCAAATGCATGATCGCAGCGCAATTCCATTACTTACAGGTATTATCCCGCGCGAATCTGCTGGTTACGTTGGGCGAGAGCCTTCATATGAAGTGGGTGTGTTGTGTGTAGAGCTAGGTACCATCTCTACCGTGTCACGACTTCAGAAAAATAAAGCATGATACTGCACAATATGCTTCACATGCAGGGTTTTATTATATTTATGACATTTTCCAACGAATCAACTATACAGTCTGGACACAAAGACAATATAATATCACTCCAAAAAAACATCATTCATGAAGCGTCAATTAAACTGGATCAAGCGAGTCCACACAATCTCTCAAACCTGCTCTGCATCAAAAGACAAAAATTTAATTCATAGAACCATCCATCCCTATACGAACCATATTTTGGCTACATCACAATGTTAAGGCAGCTTGGACGACTTCTTCCAGCGAAAAGATTTTCGAATTGAATTGTAGATGCTATTGCGTTTTCGCAAAGACCCAGTGCGAGAATCGTCCACCTCTAAACTGCTACGATTTTTGTTTTCTGCTGTACCCATGGCCTTTGAATTGTTCAGCTTGTCTGATGAACCCTCTCGGATTGTGGACAGCCTCGTGGATGTTTTTTCCGCACTAACTAATCCATCTACATCATCCTGCTGTGGCTTTATTCTAGATGACAATGAATCAGATCCTGCTGACCCCTGCATGGCATGGCGCAGTACTTGCTTCAACTCAAAGGCATTTGGCCTCTCTGAAGGATTGATAGAGAATCCAGAAATCATTATTCCTTTGAAAGCTTGAGGCAAATTTTGGATGACATCCGCTGCTGATGGAGGCTCCTTACTGGTCTTCGCAAGGATCAAGTCTCCCCAAGTCTTACAGCTGAAAAACGGATCTTTTCCAGATCCCAAAATTTGTAACACAATTACAGTCAAACTGTAAATATCGGCAGACTTGGTAAACGTTGGCTGGCGCTGACAAAGAATTTCCAAGGCTTTATACTTTGAGAAATGTATATCTCCCTCTTTGCCATCCAACAAATGCTTCATGGTCTGCAAATAAAATAAGGACCTTACATCACTATTTGAATTATGATGCATATATATAAGTGCTGTAATGTATATGCATCAACTATATCAGTGTTCCCCAACCTTTTTTGCTCACGGACCTGCGAATTTGATTAAAATATTTTGTGGACTGGCAAATTGTCATGAAATTTTCTGCGGACCAGCAAGGTTCCATACAATTTTTGAAGACCAGGGAAAATTTTCAAATACCTGCTGCCATAAAGTCCTCAAACTTGTATTGCAAAAATTAATTGAAGAACCAATGAGCAGCTATGTATAAGAATTTCTTAAAAAAAAGAATCAAAAGCTGGGCTTCAAGAAAGGGTTCTCAGATTTAAAGCTCAAAATAATATATTTCAGACGGGAGAACATATGTCTGAAGTGTGACGTTTGATAAGAAGAAAAGCCAACTTTTATCGTTTCTCACGTAATTTTAACTGCCATTTTCCTCAAAATTTCGGATAAATATCAATAAAAGGCTTCATTAATAAGTTCTATAACTGTATCACGGTGAAGAAATTTGCCCGCGGACCGGCAGAAAACTTCTGCGGACCGGCGAAAGTCCGCGGACCACGGGTTGGAGAAACACTGAGCTAAACGACATACCTTTGCCGAGCAAAATCCCGTGATTTTTGGAATTCTATCCAGTCCAAAGCACATTATTTTTTCGGGCAGTAAGTTGCAGTGTACAATCCGACTGTGGTGCACGTATTCTATAGCACTTGTAAGATTATTGATGAACTGGTAGCCCTTTTTCCCGGCATTTTCAAGCATGAGTTCTTCCATAATCTCTTTGCGTAAGGGCTCTCCGGGATAATATCCAATTGTCCGCCCAGGATTCATCTTTCTTTGATCAAATCCCAATCCCAGAACCTGCGAATTAACCATGGCTATGAATAAAAAAGTCAAATTTTGACCATTAGCAGCAGAATAAAAACGGAAATCTCAGTAAATTATATCGGACATCATATTTTGAATTTGTGAATGCATATAATGTATGCTCTGTGTGCATCAAATTGTATCAAACATCTTCATGGCTCAAATAAAACGTTGAATACGGTATTAAATATATTACTGCATATCTCAATAATTATGAACCCTCGCGGAAGATGAAGGACAAGGATCATCAAGTATCCTGCATATACGCAGTACAGTATTTATAAATATACTTTATTGGGTACGTCTCATAATATCGCCCATAATAGTAGTATAGGTACTAAAATGGTCTCCGGCACGTAAGAATAATTTTTACTAAAAAAAGACTTTTCAGTTTACGAAGATTTTTTGAAGTCTCTTTTCACGTCCGAAAGATCAAGATCCTCATCGAAGCTATATTTATAAAAAGGGCTTTATTTAAAAGGGTATTCCATTTCAATGCTGAAATGTATGAAAACAAATAAAGTTTTGTACTTCATGAATATTACCCTTTCTTGCTGAACTTCAAAATTCCTGAGGTAGGTATATGAATGAAAGAACGTGAAAAAATTGTCCGCTAGCAAATAATCCCGCCGTTTTCTGTATATATTACAAATGGCCACGACTCGACAGGACAATACAGCATAATGTTTTTGATTTACTCTTCCTAAACAGCAATACTGTGTTTTATTATCATCACTGTCCCTGGGTTATTAAATGAACTCCTGCTAAATTGGCGTGAAAGCTTCAAATTTACCTTCATCAAGTGACGATGACTCAGGTCACTGGGAAGAACTGCTGCAGAACCAGGCGACTTTTTGGAAATAGCAGTAGAAGGCTTGGTTCCGGGGTGGGATAATTGAACGGCCACTGCTCTTCTTCCCAACACTCCACAATAAATGCTTCCAAAATGACCATCGTATACGGAATCCCGAGTTTGGATTTCCTCATTATCGTCCACTTTCGGCAATTTCTTCTGCCACAGCTTCTTTCCTCTGAAACTCATGGCTACAATTGTGGGAAAATGTGACATGAATTCGTGCATATACAGTCGTATAACGATTCTCTCGGTTCGTATCTGCTGCATGGTAGCATTCAGACGCAAGATAAGGTCTGCAAAAATACCTTTTGACTGATAAGCAGCGGACTGATCACAACACTCGAAGCGGAGAATGAGACGTGGAAGGTCACTACAGTATAAGAACATGCTGCATAGTAATCCTGTACGATATCTTTATTATGCTTCAGTTTGTGTCAATTTGATACTTATTTTGTTTTTTTTAGTAGCATACTTCTGATCAACGATAGCAAATTGGCGCACTAGAAAAAAAAATATCCAGCGAATGTCACAGGTTAAATGAGCCGTTCATCACATGCTGTTTTCCCGTTTCCTTTATTGACTTACTATGAGCAGTCGTTTCAATCCCCCATGGAAGCAGATGATGACCTGGTAACATCTTTTTTTATTCATAAGATTGATATTTTATGGCTCTTTGGTACTGTTTTGGATCCAATGGCGTTTTTGAACAATATGACGGAAAAAAACTATTCTGAAAGCGGCTGAATTAAGCATTCATTTCGGTTTCCAACTTATCTTTTTCCCCTGAATAATACAGTTGTACTATATATTATTATACAAAAAAAAAACCAGAAAAAATTCATTGCAGAGAGAATTTTGTGGTAGAAAATCCCTATCACATGAGGAGAGGGAATCGTGGGGCAGACATCTTTGTAGAAAATATTGCGGTATATTGGAGGGTCCACGTGTAATACAGTATTTTCACCATAAAGTACTGTATTGTAAAATATAAAGAGCTGTCTCAATTCTACTTGGTGTCGGCATGTTTTATAGAGAAGTTGAGAGGGTGCAAAATTGATTATTTTTAAGCGTCTTTTTAGTGGCTTTTGCCGAGTTCGACAGAATTTTAAAACACATTTTCTGTTTTCTTTTGCATGATGCGAAATGAACACACCGTATATGCGTTGGCAGGATCTTCTTTTCACACTGATATTTGTTCACATTTCTTTTATACAGTGTGATAAATATTTTTCAAGTCATAGATACAGACATACAGGCGACGAATTTTGTTCTTAAGAATGCTGCAAGCAGTTTCTGCTTTAGGATGTCTCGTAATTTTTTTGGAAAATATCGGCAAATCTGCTTCAAGCTGGGAATTACCTCTTTCATGATGTCTGCGCTGCTGCTGAGCCCAGCCCCTGAGGTTAAGCACAGGGCAAATCAGATTTCAAACGCCCACTGAAGCTCCGCCCCATTATGCAGCATCCACGGTTTATTGGGTGAAAAGAAGACAAAAAATCTCCCGCAAATTTTATTTTATTCCTAATACCAATAAATCACCTCATTTTTGAACCTGTTGCCCGAAAATCCAGGCATTTCATCGCCTTCTGTTACCCACAGAACAGAAGCATAAATTCTCAACATGCCTATTTTGATGAATATATTTTGGAAGATAAAAGACAGACAGAGAACGCAGGAAATTCCCCAATTCCAAAATCATTAAGCAAAGATTGGTTCAGTAAAATGGATTTTTCTGATTTTCGTTGATGATCTAAAATGCGAATAAGCAGATCGACTTTTTTAATTTTGTCTAAATCGTGATGGAAAAATTCGCGCAGCAACGCAGAATACGGTACATTTTTTGGCGATGCTCCACTATCATGGCTGTCTTGCTCCAAGAATTTGCAGGCTCAAAATGCTGCTCAGCAAAAATAATAATATTGGCAAAAACTAATTCATGATTCTGCGTGTAAACTTCACGAGCAGTTCATGTGATGGATGAGAAATAAATGAGAGCAAAAGTAGCGATCCATGCGCGAAGGAGAAAAATTGTGGGGGAATATCATGGGAAATGCCAATAAAACTCGAATTTCTGTAATAATCAGCGTTTGTGTGCAAAATTGTTTCCCAAGAGCATGTTTAATTTTTTCCAGGCTCTTGACCTTTCGTTCGTCATATAATCGAAAAATCTACATACACGTGAATATGCTTCAAACTCTATTGGTCTTATATCCGACTTATTGGTGTAAGGCAAAAGGGGGGAAAATGTGCTGGTGCTGCGGATTTTTCTTTCCATATAAGAAGGTCATCGACTCGACCCAAATCTCACCACCAATAAAGGGAAAGAAAATTAGCATTTCCTTCGCGAAAGAGATATTGTCAATGTTTCCCGGCCGTCATCAGCATGGATGAAATCCTGATTTTCCCTCTTATTCATCTCTAAAGATAAATCACGCGAGAGAGAGAAGCTCATCAAAATGCCACCAAAGACGTTGTATTTCAAGTCAGCAATAAGCAACGCAATCAACTTTCCACTTGACATGCAAGAAGCGATTCGTCATACCAGAAATACTTTTTATACCCAGCACGAAGACCGTCTTTTCTTCGCCTCCAGCAGCAAATACACTGTCTTATGTACATACGACTACTTCAGCTTCGGTCTCCGCTTTCTGGAAACCGGTTCTTTTCTTCAAATAAAAACTCTGCCCTTTTTTTCCCCCTTCTTCACCCACGTTCACATGAATATTGCACAGCTTTTACAAAGAACACCTACAGTGACATCCAATGCAAAGATATGACAGAAAGTCTTTTGAATTGATTTCTCTCGCGGTATTGAGACCCAGCTCCGCTGAAATTTTGTCTTTTCGTCTTTCAAATTTTCTTCACACCACTGCCAAAACGCGGATTTTGGGGGACAAAAGTGTTCGATGAATAGAAGAAAGACTGCATGAGACCTAATTGCACTTTCTCTCGTCGCGGAAATGATGGCCGTGGGGTTTCATATGTAGAAATGTCATCGATCAAAAGGGCTGCTTTTCCCGTCTCGTTAAAGATTCGTAAACAGAACAGCCGAATAAAAGCTCAGGAAATCCCGGGCAAGAAAACATGAATCGAAAAAACTTCAAAAAAGTAGGAAAAACGTTTTTCGATTCCAGCTGAGTGAGGAACACGAAGGAGAGACCATATATACAAAAAGAAACCGAAGGAATAAGAAAGTGCTCATCACACTCACAATTTTTCCACATGTATGCACCCTTTCCCAGCATCAAAGAAAAAGCTCATTCCCTCAAAAATCGCTCGTCCTCACAATAAATGATACACCGAAATAGCATTATATGCACTTTCCCGCCTCCAACAAGAACAACAACGATACAACAATCAACCTATACAACAGCAATTAAGACACCTGCCAAATTCTTTCTCTCCCTCTTGCAAAAAAAGGGGTTTCCCTGTTTTTTTCGACTACATTTAAAAACTGAGCCAAAAAACGGTGAAGGGGCCGTGACAGAGAAACGGGCCAAGGTTCACTCTGGAACCGGCACTCGTTTCTTCATGCGATGATCAGTTTATATTCGTCGTAATCCTTTTCTTTTTTTTCTTTTCTACTATAACCAGATATCGTACCTATAAAGAAAGCACGCGTTTGCAAAAACAAAAAATTGCCTAAAATTCTTCCGTCATGCATTCACATACAACCTTTTCTACATTTTTTTTAGAGTTTTATTCACACGCATGTGCCGAAGAATGGCGACGTGAGAGCTAATATATATAGGAGAGATTTCGTTTGTTGCAGACCCCATCCAAGAGTTGCGAGATCATATAGAGCATCAGATCGCATACACACTGTTAGCATAACACAGATACGTTACGCCCCCACGTTGAACAGATTCTTTTTTTTTTTCGCTTGTCTTCTTCCATTTTTTCCGCTGGATTCGAAGAGAAACGTCAAATTGGAGAATTTTTTCTTCTTTACAACCGTCTTGAGTGCGAATGGTGACCAGATTCCCGCGAGGGACTCAGTCAAAAAAAAAAAGGGAGTATAGGTGATTAGAATATGGTATGACGAGGGTGAAAGCTTTTGCTGAAACTCATTGATGAATATATAGGATATCAGGGGGTTGGAAAGTGTTTGAAAGGAATCGGTGATTGGATCATATACTATTTAGAAGAAGTGCTGAATGTAATTTAAAATTGGAAAAAGATTTGGTTCGCATAATGTATGTACGTATATGATGGGAACTGCGAATCTATATGCATATAGTTTCGATTGCAGACTAAATTCCGTCACAATAACGAACCATTTGAAAAAGAAAATGGAAAACTTATTTTGCGCCAGTGTGGATAAATGCCTT
The DNA here is from genome assembly GCA_905338405.1 of Notodromas monacha. NCBI lineage: Eukaryota > Metazoa > Arthropoda > Ostracoda > Podocopida > Cyprididae > Notodromas > Notodromas monacha. The sequence continues at coordinate 103,347 of CAJPEX010000129.1, read as the reverse complement.
TTTCATAAAACAAGTTCAGTAGGGTCTTTGAATTCGTTCTATGTCCAATTAAATCACAAATGTCAAGTGATTTCAAACGTAATATCACGTGGAAAAGTACGTAATTATTCTTGATTGATGCAGATCATTACATGTACCGAACCCATCAGCTGCCAAGAATAAATTCAAACTTCATAAATTCACAAGATCTAAATTGAGTTTAATGGGAGCAGCCAATAAGGGTATAATTCTGATGTAAATCAATCCATTAAAATTTAAGTTCAGGGATCGCTTTATTATTTTTTATTTACCTTGGAAAACACTGGAATCATTTCCTTTTGACAATATTTTTATAAATATATTGAAAAACATTCCTGTATTGAATTATTCGGACTATAAAATATGTAGAATTATTTCGAATCACTAACACGAAAAATTTCATGGATTTGGAACTCTTTCAAATTTTTTCGCGGGAATTATTTCTTTTAAAATCGTCTAATTTCCAAGAATTAATCTTCCGGAATAGGATTTTTCATTCAATTTTAAACGTCCCTTTTCTGCGGAAATATTCAATTCTTAAACGGTACTTGAAAAGCTGGTTATTAAAATAAAAAGTTCCTTTATAGGCAACGCTCGCTGATTACTGCAACGGAATTTGGTCTTCATTTCGCAAAGAATTCAAGTACTGTATATGCATTCCTCGAATATAGTCCTGCTGCATTGACAAGACGTTTTGAGAGGAAAAACGAAGACACACACGCATTCCTCAAATTTTCTTTCCGACACGTCTCAAAAAAATGTTTCATGCGGGTGGAGGAAGACAACGTGATAATTCTACTCGGGGCAAAAAACTTTTCTGATGCATTTTTTGCCTCCCAAATAGCAACAATCAGGAAGCCTTGTGATGACACAGAACAATCTTGCTTGCAACATGAAAGACTCTTTTCCCAATCCTTCCCCCGCAAAAAGGACAAGCAGTAGATATACATGTATATAGAGCTCACCAAATTCTTTCATCCTTCACTCACTCAATCATCACGCTCAGAAAGTAAAAAAAAAAAAAGAGTCTTCTTCTGCTTCGACCTCACTCAGCTGGAAACCCCAAAAAATCTATTGATCAACAACGAGTTCACGCCGCATTGTATCCTATAATGAAATTTAACTCGAGAAATGGCAAAAAGTTTTAGAAGGAGAAAACGGCATCGCAAAGACGCAAGAAGTTGAAGGTTTGCTTTTGGCAGCAGTTTGTTTGCAAAACGTCTCACCCAATCATCTCCTCAGCGCTGTGGTCACACTACACGATCAGATCAGGCACAGATTTCTCCATTCTTTCTTCTTTCATCTTCTTTTTTTTTCTCCCCTCCTTCACCTGCACAAGCCAGGAAATCTCTCCTTTCTGAAGGTAATACAATCCTGGAGAGATAATTAGGGTAACTTTTTGGGCGGCTGGGATGGTGTTTTTTTCTACTTGTTTTTTTTTTTTTTTTAGCAATACTCCACATCAACTGCGCAACATGGGGATTTTCATCGTGGTGTGACTTTTTGTTGTGCAAGTTGGCAGAAAAGGGGTTTCTTTTTTTTTGGGCTGGGAAAAGGCAGCGGAATTGAATGGCTGACTATATACGGGATCCGACTTGCATAGAGCAAGGACCAGAGAATATTTTCTGAAACATTCAGGTTTTGCTGAAACATTAATATACAGTAATTCAAAAGTAAAATAAGGGAATGCGTTTCCTTCCGAAATTCTATGCAGAATTTTTTATAATTTTAGGAGTCGGAATATAAAGTTTAGAGGATGATCTAACGACGTACTGTTGCTCGTGCGTGAAAGAAAGTTTTTAGTTTTTCGTCTCGATTGAAAATTGAACAAAAAAAATTCACCATCGTTCTGATTTTAAATCGAAGATGTCTTTGAACCAAATTATTAATCTAACGTTAAAGAAGCTATATTACGAATGATGATATCCGTGTATTATTATCTTCAGGGTCGAGTTTTGCAATTGCATTTTCTGACATGATTTTGAATATTATCGGTAGACACAAATTTCCAAAGCGTTTTATTTATGCATATACCATTTGTAAAATTGCCGTCGTCTTGAGCGTGACTCAGAATTATATATGCTATTTTTTACACCAAAGAAATCATCACCTGAATCGACAATTTCTTGCAGATTGATGGATGAATCTCATTGATGTGATAATCAAGGAATCGCAAAACCCGAGTGTTTCAGGGCCTAATTTTTCTTCTTGCTAGATGTAATTCTCTGGTTTTTCCATGAGGGTCTTTCTTTTCCAAAAGATCTCGAGAAATCCTTTCGTAGGTTTCGAAGAGCTTGTCTATATTCTCAAATTTTTCCAGGTTTTCCAAAGCTTTTTTAAATTGACTTAATATTGTCCGTGAACAGAGATGAATATTCTATTATTTTTGCAGAAAGGACTAAAAGGTCAGATCATGTCTTTGCACAAGATGGCCAGCAGTTATAGACGGTCAGGTTCGATATATCGTACAATTACTGACGAACTTTTAAAATGAACTTCTAATTCATCGAAACAGTTGAAGTAAATTAAGAAATTCACCCTGCTTGGATTCGGCATTTGGCTTGCACAGAATAAGAGAAAATGCTGGCAAAAGTCCAATTGCTAGAATTTCCAGGAAATCTCGAGAACTTTGGAAAAAAAGAAGGAACATTCATTATATATCCTTTCGGATAACAACAGTCAGGACGACGCGCGGGGGTCGATCGCGGGGGATATGCGAGGAAACCCGGATGGGGATCTTCTCCGTGCTCCTTTTCTTCACTTTCTTCTTCTTCTTCTTCAGTCTTGACTAGTTGGGCCATTCAGCATAACTGTGCTTGGTTTGGCAACACAGGGACAAGCAGAAGGTGCGCAACCCGTAGCGGAACTTGGGGTTCAGGGAGCAGTAGATGACCAGCTTCCAGAAGGAGTTGAGGACGCCGAGCCAGAAGAGGGCAAACAGGGCCAGGGACCAGTCGTCGTCGGTTTGCGAAAAGTGCCTGTAGATCTTGACGAAGATCCACGGGAGCCACGACAGCCAGAAGACGACGACGAGGGCAAAGGACATCATGTGGCTCGGGTTCGCCAGGCTCTCGACCACAGCCGAAGTGTATTCCTTGTCAAAGTCCAGTTGCGTCTGGCCCGACCGCATCTTCACCATGGTGTACATGATGTATCTAGAAAAAAAGCAAACGAAAAACAACAAATACTGTAGAGTCAAACCCTGTTAAAGCGCCACCCTTGCCAACCGCCAAAAAGTTTGAATAAAACAAATCTCCTCCACGCTAAATTCTATAGAAAACCTTGATAATAATATGCCAACTGCCATCTGTCAGCGTTAGTGATGAAACAAAAGTGCTGTTTCCAATAAGTTTTGTCTTTGTTACAATGCCAACATTGGTGTAGAATTATAATTTCTGCCAAGGATCTTGTATTTGTACCAAAAATACAGTAATGATCATTTTGTTGAAAATTATATTGACCTAATCTTAAAATTTGAATAAATTGATGCAGCAAAATTTATTTTCTGAAAGAGTAATCCATTGATCACTGCAATACTCTTCGGAAAATTACTGAAGTTTCCTACATAACCTGTATCTCTATGTCTTTTGGAGGAAAATTGAGTATTTTTTATCAAATAATTAAAATTAAATATTTGATAAACCGCCAACCTCGTTAAACCGCCAAAATTGCTCTGGACAAATGGTGTTGTCTTATTGGGGTTTGACTGTACAGTACATTCAAATGATTTGTGTGTTACGATGCTATGCAAGCTGGAATTGCGAAATTCGTTTACTGAATTTATCTGCTCGATTGTTGAATTTAAGTGCTGTATTGTTTCATCGAAAATTTGACACAGACCTCTCTTGAGAAATTCGGATGTGAAGTTGATTTTTATGAATCTAATGGGCTTGTGCTAGAAAATCGCGCGGAAAGATTTTTTCACCTTGGCATACTTCATCTCTTCAACTTAATTTTTATTTTGCAATTTGTGTAGACTTACTGTACAGTACTTCCTTTTCTGCATAATTTTTCAGGAAGAAGGAATGGCTGTGAAAGACAACGTCGCGTTTGCGTTGACGTTCCTACCGGACGCCAAACTCCACGAATACGTTTCGCAAGTCACGGATACTTTAATGGATGGTGGTGTTCTGGATGGTCTCCTGTTGACGGGATTGGCTGTGAATTCGTTCCAAACGCAGACTGGCCAGGAGGGGCTTTCTGTGAACGTGAGCGTTGCTGATACACAAGGGCCGGCTTCGGATCCGCAACCCGTTCCGGTGTTCAACGGAACAGCCGCAATTGCTTCCATTGCGCTGAGTGGTTATACGACGAGTGTTGCTGTTTCATCTACTGGGACTGTTCAGAGCGGCGTGGCTTTGTCGTCAAGTGCTGGTGGATCAAGCAACCCACCAGGTTCGATTTGCATTCGGCTTATTTGAAGGAATTTTGTGTCCCGGAAGGGGGATTTTCCCTGAAGTCTTGCCAATCACGTAGAAACACCCTCACATTGAAGCCAGGGAATCGTTGTAGCAACTTTTTTTTCCTGTGATGGATAAAACTCATGCCAATTATTATTATTATTTTACATCAGTGTGTGACGAGAGAATTTCATGTAGGAAACGGCGCAATTTTTGCGAAAATGTGAATATCCTCCCTGAGAAAGGAACCATTCCGTTTTTCATTTTTTTCTGGTTTTACCCCTAGGTTAACAGAAGTTTCTCCGCTCCTTTGTCTCAATACAACTGTACTTTTATTGTGAGAAAAATTTTCCATTTTCTCTTTAAAAATTGTTCTGAAGATTTACCGAAAGATTTTTTTTAAATCTATGACGGCAATTCATTGGAGATTTTTAGGACTTCGAGGGAATGTTTTGTTTACCCACGCATGGGGTTTGGTTCGAAATTGTTACCATATTGATTGATTACCGTATTTCCGCGAGCACTAAGTATCCTTGAGTAAGACGTGCACCACGGTTTTGTTCGTCAACATTTTTGATCAATTTTTCCCCCGGGGATGTCGCGCACCCTATTTTTATTGACTCAAAAACTGCCATATGATAAAGATGGCAACCAAATTCGAATTTAGGCATGAATTTAACCTGAATTCAGTTAATTTTCAATTGTTTCCCTCCAAAAAAGTTTTTTTGTTATAATTTTGTTCAGAATTTCCCATTAGAATCTAGTATGATGCACACATGAACGTCAAACTTTTATTCATTTTAAAGCTGTGTATGGTACTTGGAGTGGATGCAGTATTCGAATGCTACAAGCCCCTTATTTTTTCAAAATTGAGAGGAAGAAATGAGGGTGCACATCATAGGTGGACATGCAACTTTCGAACAATTTTAGAAGTTTAGATGCGCGTCATACTGTACTTGATTCTAATCGGAAATTTTGGAGTCATTTCAAAAGAAAGCATGTTTTTAGGGGGAAAATTGAAGATTAACTAAAGACAGGTTTGATTCATGCCTGCATTCAAATTTTGCTGACGTATTTTCGAAATACTTCAGTCTTCAAAGACGTGGTGCTCGTTTTAATCAGGAATCGGATTTTATTAGAATTTCAGGCTGAAAATTCAGGGTGCGCATCTTGCTTGAGGGCGCTTCGCACTTGTGGAAATACCGTATTTAATTTGAAGATAATTCATTTGTTTTCTGAGTGTGTCGAAAAGCATTTGGGATTTCCTTTGCAACTGACCGCTTTGTCTTCTTTCTCGCCAGGTGTGATGTCTGGAACGATTGTGGCGGGTTCAGGTGGATATTTTTCCAGTGGCCTGAAGTTGCTTCAGAATTATATCGACAGAACGGGTGATGTGCAGTCGGGTGCTTTGATGGCACTACACGCTGCTGCTTTGAGTGACGAACGAGCAAACAATTGGTTTCAAACGTGAGTGCTTTTTGCGATGGTCCAGGTACGGTACATTACTATATTAATATAAATTCTCCTGCTTCCCCAAAATTGTACGAGTTCTTTTTCACTTGAGGTTGGCATTTCTGTGAATCTTGATGAATCCGAGAAAATTTCGGACAGTATTGTGATTTTGGGGAAAGGGGGAACAAATTTTCCATAAAGGAGATACAGTAGCATCCGAATGACAGACGTTTATAAAACGAGTAATTTATTTCATTTCCTGACGTTCCATTAGGCGAGGCACATCGAAACGTGCGAGGAGGATTATATATCCTTTACTTCGTTCGCCGGATGAAATGAATCTGGATGATTTGTACGTTTTTTTTTTCATTTGTGGAATAGATATCGCACGCTGCTCGACAGCTGGGGTTTGTGGAGTGAGCGGTGCTTGTGTGACGTGGAAGCCACGAAAACCGATCCGACAAATAAAAGCATGCCGCAAGTGTACGTTTGCTGCTCATTTTGCGGTAAAGGGATCTCGCCCGGAATCGCCAAGTCTCGGGATACGCAACGTGGCATGTACATCCGAATGCAAGGACAGAACCAAGCTGCCAAATACAAGGTTAATATCAAAGAAAACCGATATTGTTGAAGTACAGTACTTGGCCGACCTGACTTCCCGATGGGAACATATTTGGTTTATCTTGTTTTCCTGCCAACTTATTTTTCTTTGTGGTCAGTAGAGGGATTAAGCTGGTATTGGACCATTGAAGACAGGAGATTTGGTCACCGGCCTCAGGAATGTACGCTAGGCGTCGTAGCTTAATAGCCCTCAAATTGTGCAGGTAGTAAAAGTGTATTTTTTGAAAAGGGGGGGACCATGATTTTCCTGTAACTTTCAATGTTCAGGTACCCAAAGAGATTTCACAATTATCTGGTTCCTTGTCCTGTTGAATTTTTGCCCCTTTTGGATGATGTTCTGCTCTGCTGCTCACAATTCAATTTGCTTTGATTCATATAATTGATGGTTTTTGTATATTTTACAAGAAGATTCACAGGCATTACCTCCGTGTGAATGACGGACTATGGTCCAGCAGCTTTTGGCCTTTATTCTAGGCAAAAAATCCCAAATAAGTTTGAAATGACTAAGAGCAGCTTATGATGCAGGATCCCATGTAATGTAAGGGAAATTTCTGTGCAATTTAAAGGTGGAATTCAAATAATATTGTAGAAATGAATGTGAGGTCCCAAAAAACTAACATGGTTACCAATGTACCTTGGCATTAGAAAATGGCCAAGGCAAAAATGGACCCCCTCCCAACCTCCTGGGGAAGGACCAGGCGGTTCAATCCTTTTGGGTAGGAACAATTTAGGATAAATCTGGTAGGAAACCATTCCTAGGACACACACCTACTTCAATTCATGAGCGAGTCTTACTTTTGGTTCACTTATTTAATCCTGTTACACGCAATAACAAAGCATGGTTGGTCACGGGTTGAAGGTCGGCCTAGCATTGGAACATTTTTGACTTTAACGTCAGTAAAGTTATATATGGTTTATCATTCTAACTAGACATATAAAAAAAAAGAACCGACTCCTCTTACTTTTGTTTCGTTCTTGTTGCGCACGAAAATAAATAATTTTTGATCACAGGTTGAAGATCTGTCCAAGTGCTACAACATTGTTGACGCGAACGTCAGTCAATTTTTTGTTTTATGATCACTCATTCTAACTAGGCGAAAGCAAAGGAATAAATGCTTCTCTTACTTTTTGTTCACTCAACTTGAGCACAAAAATAAGGTATGGTTGATCACTGTTGTAGGTTAGTCCGTTCTTTTTTGTTTACCTCTAGTTGGAATGATAAACCATGCCCAATTTGACTTGCGTTCAAGTTGTAGGTCAGTTAGTAGTAGAGCACTGTTGACTTGAATGTCAGTCATATTTTTGATGGTCGATCAGTGTAACTAGATATAACCCAAAATGGATGACCTTCTCTTACTTTTGGTTCACTCACTTATCGATCATGTTACACACAAAAATACATTATTTTGGGTCAGAGGGTGAAAGATCATACGAGCTCTAAAACGTCATTGACTTGAAAGCCGTTATGGAGCGCTAGAGTTTTCACTTTTTTTTTTGTTGCGGGGATTGTGGATGAGAATATTCATGCGAGTCGACTGGTTTTATTATCTGCAGCTCTCGGCGTGTCCGTCGTGTAGGAAACCCTTGCCTAGATGTTCATTGTGCCAAGTTCATCTTGGCACGGCGAGTGGAACCTCTGATCTGGGCATTTCTGGCATGGGAGTCTCGTCGTCTTACAGGTTAGACTGAAGGAATATTGCAGGTCCTCCATTGTCCGAAAATAGCAAAAGAAATGGATCTTGTTAAGGAGATACGGTACTGTGTATAATAAGTCTGCCTTGCGATGAATCTCTTTTGTATCCAATTCGGATGCAGATTCGAATTTGCCAGATCTTTCTGGCAAATTAAATTACGAAAAAATTATGAGAAATAATTACGCAAATTTCAAAAATATTATGAGAGCTGAAAATGCTCATGAGTTTTGATAATGGCGCGCATTATTATAAAAAGCGGCTTCCTGATGGGCTTTGATTGCAAGAGTACATGGTTTTTTTTTGCGATTTTTTATGATGTCTTGATCACAGCCAGAAAGTGCCAAATCTCTGAAGAGACTCTCTCGTGGATGTTGAAGTTTTGTTGAATGTACGATATTAATTTCTGAACAATGCTCATCTTACAAATGATTAAGAGAGTTCCCCGGAATTATACGATGTAACTGCTTAGCGTAAGCTTTGCGTTTATGTCTTGAGCGTATGGCGGTGGGGTGATAACCAGCCCAGATAGCTCAGTCGGTAGAGCGTTAGGCTTTTAACCTAACGGTCCGGGGTTCGAGCCCCCGTCTGGGCGGAATTTTTCGCAATTGAGATCTCATCCAGTGCTTATTCCATGCTCCTCTGGCTTGCTCATCTTTTTTAAATCCTGTATACCACATTCTTCTTCAGATCCGCTGCTTCCCCAACAACATCTCACCCGACTGTAAACCGAAGTCCCTCAAAAAGCGATAGAAGAAATGAAGCTGATGGCGGGCGGCCATCTGTTACGGAAAAGCGGAGGTTGAGTCCTTTGGATTCTTGGTTCACCTGGTGCCAAACATGTCGACACGGTGGACATGCCAGTCACATGCTCAAGTGGTTCAAGTAATTATCTTTCGATTTTTGACCAGAACTTCTCATGAGGAGTATCCGTTTTTGCCGTTACTGTATAACGAGCATCAAATAAGAATCATCCTTATTGTACTGCAGTATTTGTAAACCTAATTTGAACGCCGAATTTTTTCCGAAAAAATAAGAGAGGTTCCGAGTTGGAGTTATTTTCTTTGAGAAGATTATCTATGACTCATTTTTTGCGTATCTTTTATGCGGTAAACTGATAAGGGTTGGTCGGTTTTCATATCGTGAAGTTATAGAACCTAGACAGTTCTTTTGGAGGTGATTTTGCTCTAAAGCCTGAAATATTTTAGGAATCCAAAGCTCGCAAAACTTAGATATCCCGAATATCTCACGTGATACACAGATTATTTATCCATCAGGAACAGTCAAATATTGTTCCAACAAATGTGTTGGAACGGGGGAAAAGCTTTTTTATGAAGATAAATTCGCTACGAGGCGATTTGAATAATATTGTTGACGTGGGGCAGGGACCTGAAGAACGAACTCGTTGCAACAGTAATTTGATATAGAACGGAGTGCATTGTGACAATATTCTACTGTTTTAAAAATATGTCTTTCTCGTGCTAGGGTGGTTTCAAATAGTTCTCTTGCTGTGATTGATGTTATTGATTATTCGTTTTTGTCTATTCAGGGAACACAGTGATTGTCCCGTAACGGGCTGTTCGTGCAAGTGTCTCATTCTAGACATGCCTGCGAAGGCAAAAGAACTGAAGCAGACATTATTGCGACCGAGTGATGCTCACGATGGTCCTCTGACACCGGAAACAATCCTCGACACCGTCAATGACGCCTTTGCCAGCCAATCCCTGAGAGCTGAATAATTTCCACGTTTTATGTAAATGAATGTAATAGTTTTCCAGCTTCTTCGAGTTATTTGGCATAATTTTATTGGATTTTTTCAGGTACCGTAGTTCGTGTGTATGTTTTTTTGAGTCGTATGCTTCATTTTCGCGTCATGGTGTTTTTTCCCCCAATCGTAAACGCGTTGTTCTCTTCCTTGATGCATCTGTGGTAGTACGTTTGTCGGAAAAGATGTCTTCTTCGCACTTTGAATTCCATTCCATTTTTTTTCCGTCGTTCTCCATGCAGAGTTTGTTGTCCGCGAAATGGAAGTTTTGAGTGGCTTTCTTAGTCTCTTTTGAATCCTGATGAAGCGCAATGGCTTCTCAATTTAGTTTACAAAATACAGTTATTTCATCTCTTAACTTGATTTAAAAATTCCAAGTTTACGTTTCGTTTTAACATATCGTAAGAATTCAATTCTATTCCGAGTTGATAAGGCATTCATGCTGGATGATTATACGGCTTTGTAAACTGGCGGAAAGGAATTGAAAGTCGAATTATTCGGGTGACTTGAAAAATACATATTGGGAAGAAACATTGCAAAGACTCGAAGGCGAGTTTGGGGGGAAAACTTGGGAACAAATGTTTTCATGAACATGAGGAAAAGTTTTTTTTTTTAAGAAGCTATGGTTCCGTTTCAAATTGTTTTTCAATTCCATGGGTCACTTGCTTGAGTTTTTAAATTGTTGAAAGGAGTGCTGGTGGGACGATAGATTTTTCGAATGAATTTTTTTTCTGTGATCAACCCGTCGCGTGAAGAAGCATTTGCGAGAAAAAGTGCCGGAGTTTTTTGTTTTGTTTTTAACGGAATCGAGTTTTGCGAAGAGTTTTTGGAATAGACGGATGGATGATCGAAAATCTACTTTTTTGTCTTCAGGATCTGTTTTTTTTTCTGTGTTGTTTGCGACATTCATCAATCCTTTTTAAACTGTTTTTCGCTGCTACGCAGATGCATTAGTGGAAGTGAGTGATGATGGGCAGTCCAAGTTCGGAGGCCGCATTCCGTTGGCTTGATATTCTGGAGAAGGAATTTGACACAGCTTTTGTGAATGCAGAGGCTAGTGTTGGTGAGTGCTCGAAATACTTATATAGAACTAAACTATTTTGAAAGATCTGTGCAGGAATGTTCGCCGGTCTTTTTTGGAATCAGTTTGCATCCGCAGGACTAATTTTCAATTCGTTTGATGAATTTTCCATCTTTGTCCATTGCCATGACGAATTGTGTCTGTGTGGGTAGATGTCGCTGGCAGTCATTTTCAATCTACTCTTGACAAGATAAATGTGTTTCTATGTTTATTCCGTGAGCAGGTACACTACGTTTGCTAGGATGACCATTTGTTCCAAGAAGAGTTTCTGTGAAAGACAGGTCAAAATGTGTTTGCTCTTTCCCACATACCTGTATACCGAACTTTTATGAGTCATGACCCATGAGAATCAATTCCCGAATAATTCCGTATCACATGATTGTCACTGGCGGTCATATTTGAACATCAGTGAATCATAAAAATATTGAACGTTGACGATTTTACCGAAGTGCACTTCGTCAAGTGCGAGCTTTTTTTTTTTTTTACTGAGAGACATATCTTGGTGTAGATTAGTAGACGAAAAATTGATCAGAGATGAAATCGTGGCGTGTGTAGGACTTTATTTCATGGATGTTACGAAATTTATTTTAATGCTTTTTTTTTTAAGGAATTCATTCTTCGACCGATCCAAAAATGTACTCGTAGTTCATGAAGACTATGCTGAAGTCCTGTTTTTAAAATAAATTAATGAAACCTTAATTTTTTTCGCCATTCCTGAACATCAACAGAGGAATTGGATGCACAAGCGGAATATTCCGAGCCGGGAATTGCTGCTCGTCGAAATTTGGCGAATTTGAGTACCTGCTTTGCTCAACTCGTGCACAAAGCTTTAACCATCTTCCAGACAAGCGCAAAACTCGAGGTGAGCGAATACTTCGCTTCATATTTGTATATTTATTTGCGCGTTGTTCCAGGCTTCGGCGATTTCGTCGGATTTTCTACGGTCGCGAAATTTTGATGATGTGGATCAGTTCAAATGCGAAGATGATTGTTTTTCTCTTTAATTTGATGTGCCATGAGAAATGTCCAAGCCATGGGATTAATTTTTCCCGCTTGGTTTTTTGGATGATTACAGTGGCGATTTTTTTTCGTTTATTTTACTTATTTCTTGACAGTTTTTTCGGTGGGCTATTGAAAAAAGTATAGGAGTATAAATATGGTCGGTCAGCGCAGTGCAGAATTTCTGAGTAAAACTATTATCTACTTTTTTCATTAAATGACGAATTGTTTTCGTGTGATCAGATTTGAGTTAATCTCAAGTTATTTCTTATCGGGTTCCTTCCGCGTCTGTCGGGCCGGATACAACAAAAGTTATGGAAATAAATAAAAAACTTATTCAGCCATTAGGCTCCGTATATAGGAGACCCTTTTAATTGCACAGAAACACAAACAGAACAAGCGTGAATTCTGCGGGGGGTGAGGATTCATAAGAAATCAGAACACACACCAACACTCTCAAACAACAGAGAATCATCCAACAGAAATCACAACTCCTGACCAACAATTGAACCTTCTTCCTCAAAAGATGGCTCACAACTGCCATTTTGATCAGCATCCAAGTTGGAACTTGGATGCTGCGTCTCCCCCTCCTCCTCACCCTCCCATTAGGCTCGAAAGACTCCGAATTGGCCGCTGACGTCACACGCTTGGATTGCGCGCCGCAATGTCTGCCTGCCTCGGGAAAGCAGCGACATCTAGCCGTCCGATAGCGTCTGGTTTTCTAAAGGAGCAATCTGGGATTTTTTGGGTTCTGAGTAGAATTTTTGTAAAATGATTGTCAACGTATTGAAAGCATTTTTGCTGCTTGACTCTTCTCGGCATATTGTACCTTTTATTCTACAATTTCGATGCACGAATTGAAAGCCCGCAAGACGACGTCGCCTTTCCCATTTCACTATAGAATTACTGTACTGTAATATAGTGCAGTAGGCATCAGCAGTTTCTCATTGCTTCGGTCCTGAAGAGCTCTTTCTGACATGAATTATCTTGGCGAAATATTTCGAAAGTCAATGAACGCTTCACGTCTATCCTATGCCTATAAATTGACAATTATGGAGTGGAATTTCAATGTTCTCCGAATTACGAACGTATTACTCCTCACTTATATTTTTTTCTCGATGCTGCCTCTGATTTGTTTATTAAGTATTTAACGTAATTGCGGTCGAACTTTAAGGGACCAGTAAAATAATACGAGTTCTGGAGGTTTCTAGTGTGGGAAACAAGCATTTCTGCTGGGGAAAAGAAAGACGAATTACACCACAGGATATTTTTCACTTGTAATTGGTTATTTTCTGGGTCTTGAATTGCGTCCTGAATGAGTTAACCATATGCTTATTTTGAAGGCAAGGGTTTATTTGTCCAAATAATCTTCGACTTCGTTTCAAGTTTACGAAGTTAAATTTTTAATGCTTTTCTCATTCCTGTGTCGGTTATGGAGGTTTGGGGGGAAATCTTTCGTGTTAAGTAGGTTCGAGTTATCGAAGTTCCAACTGCTTTTATTATGATTAAAACAATTCATTTTACGATATGGACGCTGATCCCCTGGAAAATTCGGAAATGGCTGACGAACCACTCCAAGTAGACCCTGAGTGATTTCAAGTCATATATTAATCTTTGGAATTTGTTTTTCACGAGAATTCGCCGTTCTTCGAAATTTTCGTTTCCAAGTTCGGTGATCCGCAGATACAGTGAGACCCACACATGCAGACACCTTGACATGTGGACAATTCAACATAGGGACACTTTTTTCCCCATGAAAAATTAATAAAAAAAAAGGCCCAACATGAGGACACTGACTTGACATTGGGACATTTTGTGATAAAACTGCAAATAAGTTTCAGGCCAAATTACAAAAAACAGATATTTCCAACCCTAAAATTGATTTAAGAAAAGTTCTTAGGCATTTATTTTACCAATTAACCATCCATTTAGAACATTTTAAAAAATTACCTCCAGCATAGAGGGACTTCCTTCTCTCTTTTTCACTTGAATGTTATTATTACAGAGAATGTTAACATTTCTATGTACTATACAGAGGTATCAGTATTAAATTCCCCAAATGTCCATATTCTGTTGAAATGTATTTATTGAATCAGATTAAATTGGGAGACAATTTTTATTTTCATGGAATTATGGTGAGCATTTTGTCCATATAACACCAATTAAATATTATATAATGTAAGTCTAAGGGAAAATGTGACTTGACTTTGGGACATTCGTGATGCACCAATTATGTCCACACCTTGAGGTCTCATTGTACAGTGAGACCCCAAGATGTGGACATAATTGGTGCATCAAGAGTATCCCCAAGTTTAAGATGTCCCTAAGTCAACTCTTGTTTTCCCATAGACTTACATTATATTATTTTCAATTGGTGTTTTGTGGAAGAAATTTTCTTCAGAATTCCCTGAAAAAAATTGCTTGCCACTTGAATTTCAATTAGTGAATACATTTTCGACTCAATAAGAACATTTGGAGCATTGAATAGTGTATCTGTGCACTGTACACTGAAATTTTGGCATCTACAAAAATAACATTCAAGTGAAAAAAGTATAAGTCCCTCTCTGCTGGAGGTAATTTTTTTTAATTAGCTAAATGGATGGTAATTTGGTGAGAGAAATGCCCAAGAACTTTTCTTACATCAATTTTAGGGTTGGAAATATGTGTTTCTTGTAATTTGGCCTGAAATGTATTTTCAATTTTATCACAAAATGTCCCTATGTCGAGTCAGTGTCCTCACGTCAGGCCTTATTCATTGACTTTTTTCTGGGAAAATAAGTTTCCCTATGCCGAATTGTCCGCAGGTCGAGGCGTCCGCATAAGGGGGTCTCACTTTATATCATAATGAATAATGAAAGTTAAATAATGAAACGTCGAGAACGGAAAAAAAAATTGGTCGAATGGTTTCAATGCCACAAAGGAACGAAAAAGACGTGCAGAAACTTTCGAAAAATGCGAGAGAGGAAATGGTCAAAGGTCCATGACGGCTCGTTCATCGCTCGATTCCCCGGTGGAGGCCTGAAATGACACCCGTTTCCGATCGATCCTGGGAAAACTCCGTGTGTGGCCCTCGTCGTCATCGTCGTCGTCGTCGCTTTGTTCCGTTTCGCCGCTTTTGTGACGATCATCATGATGATCATCAACGACGACGTACTCTGTTTGAAGCAGAACCCCGCGGATGCTGTTGACGTCGCTCGTCAGTCTGGCCACTTGTTCGTTCATTTTGACGAGTGTGTCGTGAAGACGGGATTCGATGGTGTCGCGGTATTTGTCCACGAGGATCCTCAAGTCGGCTTGACCCGCGCTGCAAATTTGCTGCCTGATAATTAAAAAAAAAAGAAGAAAAATGTGAATTTACCGTCTCTAGAACTTGAACGATACCAACTGGCATCTTGTAATGATTTTTTTTCTTTAGTACCATACGCCCTTCAGTGAGGATTAAAGACCCGCAACAAGACATTTTGTGGAAGAATTTCTTTTTTGAAAAACTATCCCTGCGTAAGACGCGTATTTTAACTCTCCATAAATTCTGTCACGCCCGAAATTGCATGGTTTAAAATATACAGTAAAAGTGGACTAAGTCGACAACGAAATTCAGGGGGCCATAAGCAGAATCTTTTGTAGAAAACGTCAAGTTTTGGGTTATGGGACCACAAAAAAAAAAAAAAGAGAATCCGTTATATGGCGAACATCGTTGTAGAGAGGGTCTATCTGTATTTTAGAAATTTTTGCTAGCCTTAAAAGAAATTTTAATTGAATTGAAGAAAGGATTGAGAGTGAGGCCAACTTCTGATTTTTATTCTTAGCAGGTTTTGGACAATTATATTTTGAATATCAGGCCAAAATGACTCGGGTATGATGCACATCCCGTTTTTTTTTTCGTCTCAACTTCCGCAAAAAAAAAAGTGCGCGTGGTCCGTTGTATAAAAAAATGGCTTTTAAAATACTGATACGCAAGAATTTCATGAACAAAAAGTAGGCTATTATCAGGATAATCAATTGTTACAGGGAGGGGATTGTGACAAATAAAATTATCTCCAAAAAATTTCGAAGTCAGACCCCGAGATGCGGACATAATTGGTGCATCAAGAGTGTCCATAAGTTGATTTGTCCTTAAGTCGAGTCTTGTTTTCCCATAGACTTACATTGTATAATTTTTAATTTGTGTTTTTAATAAAAAAAAAATAGGCAACTTTCTGAATGCATCAATAGGTTATGGGTAATTCACTGGTGGACATTTTTAATTTTCGGCATCAATTTCGCAAGAAGTGTAAAGTATTGTATAATTTTTAATTGGTGTTTTATGGAAAAAATATTCTTCAGAATTCCATGAAAAAAATGGTTTTCCCTTTGAATTTGACTCAGTGAATATATTTTCAACTCAATAAGGACATTTGGAGCATTGAATAGTGTGTCTCTGTAATGTACATTGAAATGTTGGCATCTGTAAAAATAACATTCAAGTCACAAAGAGAGAAGGAAGTCCCTCTATGCAATAGGTAATTTTTTTTAATTAGCTGAATGGATAGGAAATTGATGGGAGAAATGACAAAGAATTTTTCTTGCATAAATCTCAGATTTTGAAATATCTATTTCTTGCAATCAAGCCAAATAAGTCAATTTTTGTGAAATTTATTGGCAATTTTATCATGCAATGTCCTCATGTTGAGTCAGTGTCCGTATGCCAAGCCTTTTTTATTGAAAAATAATTGTCCCCATGTTGAGGTGTCCGCATGTGGGGGTCTCACTGTACAGTACAATATTGGCAAATTTAATGAAAACGAAATCTTTACACTTCTTGCGAAATTGATGCCGAAAATTAAAAATGTCCACCAGTGAATTACCCATAACCTATTGATGCATTCAGAAAGTTGCCTATTTTTTTTTATTAAAAACACAAATTCATTGTATACAATTCAAAAATTTTTGTGGTCCTGGGGTCTGAAAATAACCTCGGAAAATTTATTTTGATTTTCTCCCGTTTGCATTTGCATTTCAACATTCAATGAAGGAAATCGAAAACATTACGAACCTGTGCTTGAGAGAGTCGTGAAGAAGTTCGAAGGCCGTTTCGACTGACACTTGTAATCCGTGGAGGGAGTTATTGATTATGATTTCATCGTCTGCTGCTTTCGGCTTTCCGAACGGTTTGTGCACTTTGCTGTTGCTTCTCTCCCGATGCGACGAGGATTTTCTTTTGCTCGCTCTCGTAATTCCTGCAAGACGATTTCAACATTTTGAGAATCACGAAGTAGTTTTTTTTTTTTTTTTTACACTACAGTTGAACCTCTGTAAGTCGACTTTCTAGTGACCAGGAAAACATTTTGACTTTGGGAGGTTTCCACTTAGGGAGGTTTTAATTTTTGCAAGTTGTGAATTAAGGAAAAAAATTCTTGCGGTGAGGATTAGAAAAAAATTGCTGGAAATTGCAAATGAAGAGATTCTGGGCCTAAACTTGCCTCTTGATGAGTTTTTACTGTGCTGAACTTGGAGGCAGGGGTTCATTTGCTATGTTTGTCTTTCAATTCCTTCCAAGGTGCATCAAATTATTTGTTTTAATCATTTTCTCTCTCATATTTCACAGAAATAATAACCAGAAAAACCTCAGAAAATTCGACTTACAGAGATTTTAGAAAAAAAGAATTCAAGTTAGGGAGGTTTTTAATATATTCATTTTAAGGGAATTTGGACAGGGACTTGAAAAAAATTTGACCTAGGGAGGAATTTGACTTACAGAGGTTTGAATCTATTGAGGTACACCTGTATTTCAGAAACTGAAGAGGGCGAAATTTATTGCTGACCTTTTAAATGGAGCGTCTGATTTCAGGGTATTATGATTTTTTCAGTCCTCCATCTTGAAGAGAAAATTATGATGATACCCGAAGAATCAAACCATGCAATAAAATTCTGTTCGAGCAAATCTCCCTGCGTTTAATTTTTTTTTAGATCCCAGCAGTTTCTCCATAGGAACCACGTTATAGAATTCTGATCCTATGAAACTTCATTTTCACGCATAATCTCAGTACTCTACAATATTACAAATTTCCTGCAGATTTTATGTATAGGGCACAGAGATTATTTGGTAATTAGTAGGAAAATAAAAAAAAATCTAATCTATGCAATATTAAAAATTCATAAAAATTCCTTCTGTCCTAAATTAATTTAGGACAGAAGAGAATCTAGACACAAAAAAGTATACATAATTGCCAGAATCCAAATTCAAAACTACAAAAGTTCGGCAGGAAAAAATAAAAGTGCAAGTTGTTGCACTGTGTGAGTTGTTGCTGTGTAAGTTTTTGCCATGGAAAACAAAAAAAATTGGCATGCATCAGTACTTTTACAATTTAAAAAAATAAAATGAACAATGATTCAAAATTTATAATTGATGCACTTGTTTCCTGGAATAAAAATTATGAAAATCGTTGGGAATCAGGGATGAACCCTGTGTAATGGGGAGACAAGTCCAGCAAAAAAAAACATGGACAGCATCTTACACTGCTTAGACTAGTCTATCCCTTAGCTTAAGGCCTTGAGGCAGAAAATTAAAAAGTAAAAAATAAACAGAAGTTTTTTAAAATCTCAAAGCAATAAGAAACATTTGACAAGCAGAAACCAGGGGTTGGATGTTTTTTTGAAGATGGAAGAACAAAATAATTGGAAATGAAAAGTGCTTTTGGAAAAGTGCAAAATGGAGTTGGTTTTTTTATTTGTGGCAAACAAAATAATCATGGGATTTTTTTTATTTAGAAAATGTAGGAAATATTTTTCTAAAAACTAGAAAAAATATATCCTATTTTTTGTCCAGAATGATAAATTTGCAACATCTATTGTCTTTCAGTAAATCTAAAAACTTTAAAAAATCCCAGAACCTTGAATTTGGATGAGTTGAATTTTAGATTTTTTTCAAAGTGGTACCTAAATACCCAAGGTCAATCAGAAATGGGACAACCCTCGTAAATCAATGGATTTTGTAATGGTCCTACAATTACCCCAACAAAGGCGGGTGAAACAGGTGATGAATCCTATTTTGCAGAAAAATTCGTGACGAGTGAATAAAAAAAATGAAGTTAAACCGCTGGGCCTTTCCACTAGAACTTAGATTTAAAAAAAAAAAACGATTATTCGGGGGGGGAAGAGGGGGGGGGGGGGGAAACACGATTGCAACCTGGGCGTGTCAGAAGAGCCCGTTCCNAAAAAAAAAAAACGATTATTCGGGGGGTGAAGATGGGGGGGGGGGGGGAAACACGATTGCAACCTGGGCGTGTCAGAAGAGCCCGTTCCGACGGCCCAAAGGTCCCGATCGGACGCGGCGGTTTGCTCGGGTGTCCCGGCGGCGTCCGACAGCAGTCGAACCTGTGCCCAGCGCAGGGTGCGTCGGACGGCGTCCTGCGCGGCGCCGCGGTGTCGAGGCTCGTGGCGGGCCGCCGGTGCCCGGGACTGCTGCTGCTGGCGTCCGCTTCTCTCGCTGGTGGTGGCCGTGGACGAGGCGACCGACCCCGGGCCCCGTCGCCCTCCGCTGCCACCGCCGCCGTTGGTCTTGAAGGCGTCGGCGTGAGAGACCGAGACCGGAAATGTGGCTGAGGCTGGGAAAGGCACCTGTGGTAGTTGTTATTCGCTGCTGTTCTCTTTCCTTCACGGTTTGACTAAGTGTGTACAGTACAGTATTTATTCCCGAATCTTGAAACTCACGCATTGATTAAGATACATTCATCTATTCACGTGCTTCTTAATTTTTTTTTCAAGAAAAGGAAAATTAGGCTTGGTTTGCGAATTTACAGCGCGTTTTACAATCGAACCTCTTCAAGTCAAATTTCAACGGACCTGCAAAAAAATTCAACTTAGGGAGGTTTTGGCATGAGGAGGTTTCGAATTTTATAGGTTGGAACTTTTTTTTTCTGGAAAACTTGGAAAAAAATGTAATTGGTGATATTCTAGGGCTGAAATGGCTTCTTAAATGAGTTGAAAGGCTGCTGAACTTGGAGGCAGGGGTTCATTTGCCCAATTAAATCTATCACTTCATTTGAAACACAAATTACTTTTTTATTGCTTTTTTTCTCTTTCTTTTTTCAAGAAAATAACGGCCAACAGGCCACAGAAAATTTTACTAATGGAGGTTTGAGAGGAAAAGCTTTTTGACTTCTGGCGGTTTTTACTCTGTTTCTAAGGGGATTCAGATGGGGACCAGAAAAAAATTTGACTTAGGGAGGTTTGAGTTATCAAGGTTCACCTGTATTACATTCAATATCTGTAATGATGTAACTCATGCTTTCAAGAGCATTAACTCCTCTATTACAGGTGGACTCTCACTGCAAGGAAATTCAAGTGACAAGAAAAAAATCATTGCAGATATAATTTTGGGTACTTTCCTGTTATCTCAGTACTGTACCCATTTTTCTTTGTCTTGTGAATTCAGTATTTTTTAGGTTAGGTCAGGTTATGTTAATTGAAAGATATTTGTAACTAACATAACCTGACCTAACCTAACTTCACCTAACTGCCTCCCAAAATCAGTTTCAGCAGAATGCAGAAAAATGAAATTCACAGTTTCTCTTCATGGAAAGTTGGTACTGAGATAACAAGAAAGTACCAAATTTTGTTGTAAAGAATCCCTGTAACATTGATAGAGAATTGAATGCGGCCAAAGTAGAATTTTTTGTACAGAGAAAATTGTTGTAGACAAGGTTGTTTCAGAGAGATTCCACCTGTATTTCCAACATAATTCTGTGTTATAAAATTTAAATTCTGGTGTTGGTGAAATTTAAATTGCATGTGTAGAATATTTTGACAATAAATTCATGGGATTTGTGAAAATCCATTGCTATAACAAAGACATTGTTACTTCACTGAGCCTTAAACAGCATTTTGGCTGTTGTTTAGGGATTTAAAAAAATAATCCCTGAAAGAGGAGAATTTGCTGTAAGAAAATCATGCCCAAAATAATGATCAGTTTGAGTTTTAATAATGCATAAGCAATGTTCTGTGTGCTTACAGTATTTGTTTTCTTCTTTTTGGGCTCATTTCATACCGAAAAAGGCTGCTTGTGTGTAGTTTTCTTTTGCAGTATGAAAACATTTGAGTGACGCTTTTAGAACTTCGCATATTTTTTGGCCAAAAATGAGACATGATTAGAGTTTGTTCCCTTGAAGTCAATAGAAAAATGTGATCCATCATATGGACACAGTGTGAAAAGTGATTGCATCCGCATCTTAGGACTCAGCAGTAAATTCCTTCTACATTATCCAAATGTTGACAATTCTTAAATCTCATTTTATTCTGCTGGTGAATGTCACCGGCAGAATCTGTGATAATGGAATCCATTGCTGGACTAGGGTCAAATTTCAAAGTGGTTGAATTGCAAGACACTTTGTGAAATTAAGAAATATGAGCGCAACCTTGGTAGGATTATGGGGAAATAGCAAGGTACCACCTGTATTACAATGGGGCTAAATGTTTGAAAAAAGGGCATTCTGTTGGTGACATTTGTCAGGAATAAATCCTTACAAGAAAAGGGTTAGACTTTACAATTTTTAGGAAATGAAACACCAGAATTTGGTCAGACTGGGGTGAAAAATCACCCTATTTTAAAGTTGGTATAATTTGAGAATTTGAAAGTTTTCACAAAACAAGTGTTCTCATGCGCAAAATTGTTGAGTACAATCTCACACAAAAGCTCAAATTGGAATGAATGTTTTTGCTAATTTTGGGGAAACAGGAAAACTGTCCTCCAAGGACCAAAAAAAATAACAACAGGATTTTAGTAATAAAATACAGCCTTGAAGGCCCAGAAAGAAACGTGAGAACCAAGGTCTTTCAAGATTCTCACTGAGATGAAGATTCAACAGAGAATTTTGGTTCTCAGATTCCGCGTGACGAATTTAATACTGCCATTTATTTTTGCGACAGCATTCACTGGCAGAATAAAATAAGATTTGAGAATTGTCAACACATTTTGATCAGGTAGAAGAAATTTACTGTGAGTCCTGAGATGAGGATGGCTTTTCACACTGTGCCCATATGCTTTGGCCATTTTTTGCTCATATTTCTTAATTTCACAAAGTGTCTTCTACATGGTACCCAACCAAAAGCCCCCTAGGTCAAAAGCCCCCACCCCCCCTGCCAAAAGCCCCTCCACCACTTTTTTATAATTGGATGCAAGTTTCATAATAGTGCTTGGTGGCCTTGAAAAGGGCTATTTGGTTTCATTAGTCCT
This sequence comes from Notodromas monacha, assembly GCA_905338405.1. NCBI lineage: Eukaryota > Metazoa > Arthropoda > Ostracoda > Podocopida > Cyprididae > Notodromas > Notodromas monacha. The sequence goes on along the minus strand of CAJPEX010000129.1, from coordinate 81,110 downwards.
CAAAGGGGCTGTTTAATAATCATCTTCAAAATTGCCTTCTTCTGCCTCTTCCTCACTGTCACTGATGCTCTACATGTCATTTTCTTCTAAATAGCCATTATGGTATGCAATTTGACCGCCCTTCTGATTATTGATGATCTGAAGTGCACCAGCCATTGGACCAACAAGGTGATCTGTAGATTTTGCAGAAGTCAGCAAATGCTGCTTTGAAATTCAAAGAATCACTGATGACCATTGCAGGTGAAGAATTCCTTTATATACTCAACTTACCAACATATTGGTACTTGGCCTTGTGCTGGGCCTGCTGGTGGGCATACGGGCGATCGCTACCACCACTAGACAGCTACCAAATCCCTGGCCCCTATTGAATTCACTGTCCCTCCCGTGGTTACCCTTTCGGACCCATTGTGTCTTTTTTTCTGTGGGTCAGGGGGCAACTTTTTTTTCCTGAGCGTAAAGGAAACCGCTTTCTTTGAATTCAAAGTCAAATGAAAACACGGAGAACATTTTTAAAACTGTTTCAAATTTTCTAATTTTGAAATTATTGCATTCCATGCAAAAAACTCGACAGAATGATACTAAACACGAAGGATTTCATATATCCTTCGTGTTTAGTCAGTCTGACCATGGCACTTGTGCTTCTAGCATCAGAAGTGCCACAGTAGAAGCGTCACAACAGAATTTCCGTGGCACTTCTACTGTGGTACTTCTGTTCTGATGCTTGCAGCAAAAAGCACCACGGTGGAAACGCCGCAATAGAATTGCAGTGGCGCGTCTACCTTGGTGCTTCTTTTGCTTCCGCAGTAGAAGTGTCATGACAATTCTATTCCGACACTTCTACCATGGCGCTTCTGATGCAAGTGTCAGAAAAGAAGCGCCGCGGTAAAACCGCAGAAGTGCCATGCCAATTCTGTTGTGACGTTCCTACCTGGGTGCTTCTGATGCTGCAAGCATCAGAACAGAAGCACCACAGTAGAAGTGCCACGGCAATTCTGTTGTGACGCTTCTACTGTGGCACTTCTGATGCTAGAAGCACAAGTGCCATGGTCAGACTGACTAAACACGAAGGATATATGAAATCCTTCGTGTTTAGTATCATTCTGTCGAGTTTTTTGCATGGAATGCAATAATTTCAAAATTAGAAAATTTGAAACAGTTTTAAAAATGTTCTCTGTGTTTTCATTTGACTTTGAATTCAAAGAAAGCGGTTTCCTTTACGCTCAGGAAAAAAAAGTTGCCCCCTGACCCACAGAAAAAAAGACACAATGGGTCCGAAAGGGTAACCACGGGAGGGACAATGAATTCAATAGGGGCCAGGGATTTGGTAGCCGTCTAGTGGTGGTAGCGGTCACCCTAGTACCTGCTGGTGAAAGGTGCAGCTTACTATTAAGAGTTATAAGAATACCTGTAATCCCCAATTTTTGAACCTAGGGGGGGGGGGGGGGGCTTTTGGACTTCACCCCTTCTACATGAATGCAAGAAAATTCTTCTTGGGCAAAGAGAGAAGTGGACGCAAGTCAATAGAAAAATTAAGTTGCTAGAAATTTGACTTGGCTTTTGACGTTGGGAGATTTTAATTGTGACAGGTTTGTACTTTACTTGATGGTGAAATTTTCGGTTATTTTATTTTTTAATCATAAACGCGAAAAATTAATGTTTTTCGGACAAAGAGAGAAATGGACGCAAGTTTACATGCAGCGTTTTCCTCTCTCTGTATTACTTTTTTTAATGGTGTTAGGGAGAGAAAAATCGTGTAAATTCGCGTGCATTTCTCTCATGACGCAAACGCCATCCCGGGCGACCAGCATTCAAAGGCAATGCTGGCCCGAGGACCCGAGTCCCGAAGCCACATGGCCACGAGGTTGGCTACCAGAAAAACGAAGGCGAGGCGTTGAAAGAATGTAGCCACCTGCTCGTCGCTCATGAGCGATGACGTGTGTCGCTGTCGTTGCTGCTGCTGCAGGTTGTCGATGACGTCATTGGGCGGCGGCTGTTGTCGGAATCCGTGGACGCCGATGTCGTGGCAGTCGCCGCCGGCTGCAGCGGCGGCAGTGGCGGCGCACATGGTGGCGACCAGTGACGCCGGCACGGTTTCGGAATAGGATCTCCTGCTGGCCAGGGACTGGAAGGAGATGCAGCGATCGTGTAGGCGTTTGAGGGCCAGGTCAGAGTGGGCGTTGAGCTCCTCGATTCGGTCCAGACGACCGTTCACTTTGGCGTAGACTTCGTCGATGCATTGGCGATGATGGCGAAGCTAAAGAGGGGATTTGAAATGAGAAAAAATGTGGAACTCCCAAGATGATTACCCGTCTGTCTGATCATGATGGTGATGCTGGGAATTAAGCAAAAATGACTTTTAATAAAATGAAACTCAAGGATTCGGATGGGCTACAACTGGGGTGAATTTCACCCTATTTTAAAGTTGGTATATTTCAATTGAACAGAATCATGCAGACACTTCAAATATTTGCATGATCATTCAAACAGCACACACAAGAGTCAGAGTAGGAAGGACAAAAATATGAAAGAGAAGGCATCAGGAAAACTATCCTTCAAGGATACTAGGCATTGGCCAGAGATAGCCACAAACATACAAGGGTTCACAGCCACTACTTTGGCGGCTGTTGATGAAAATGGCAGAATTGTTGTGGATGACCTGGAGGCAACCCATAGAAAGAATACCAAGTTGATTTCTAAAATTCTGAGGGGAAAGCTGGGCTGCAACAAAAAAAGGGCGCCTCATTTTTTGAGTGGAGAGCAAAACTCTGCCAGGGTGAATTATGAAATAAATTTTAAAAAATTTGTCAAACAGGGCTTATATTTTGTGTGTGCCAAAGAATACGTTTTCCCTAAAGAAAACAATTTTTTCAGCTCAATTGTAGGCCATTTTCATTGCTATTCCAAGAACTTTTTTTAGAACCCTTGTATAAAAACAGAGGTTCAGGGAAACAAACCTCAGAGGTCAGTTTGCACCACCTCAGGAATTCCAGGGAGCACAGAGTTTTTCCCAAAATTCCAGGAATTTCAAAGGGCGGGGAAGACAAGTTTGTACCTAGACAAACTTGTCTTCCCTCAACCCATCTTGAAAATTATCAACAGATGATGATGATGCAAAAAGATCAAGATTGAGCATATGGTTGAGAAATTACCCATATCCAATTTTTTACCATGCACACATTTTTTCTCAAACCTGAGTGCAAAAAAAGGGAGGGGTTGGGCATCATACAGGGGATACATTTTTCAACAAGTTTTGGGAATTTAGGTTTACATTATCCATGCTTCTAATTGGAAATGTTGCACCAATGTTTACATTAAAATTATTTTAATGGGAACCATTCAAAATCAGTCAAATCATGTATGAATTCAAATCTGGGTATTCTTTTTTTTTTGAAAGATTGTGGTTTTAGAGTTGCTAAGAAAGAACGGTGCGTGTCTTATTTGGGATAGGATTTTATCATGATGTTAAACTGAAAAATCATGGTGTGCATTGTACTCAAGTAATTACTGCCATCCTGCAGTTTGAGTGTGTCCTACAATAAGCTAACGATACTCCATTCTAGTTTTGGCTTTCCCCTGCTGTACTTTTGCAAGTCCTGTCAGCAACAGTCTTGCTTAATGGGTTGTGTCTGGTCATCAGTCATTTGCCTTTCAACCATCCCAGTTCCATTTATGTTTGTGTGCAGTCATGTACAGGTGGTACCTTGCAATTTGACCCTAATCTGTTGTCACTCTAGGGATGAATTGTGAATTGGTCAAAATGCAAGACACTCCCGTGAAAATCAAAAATATGAGCACAAAATGCAAAAAAGTGGCCAAAGTAGGTCAAATTGTGGGGCAAGGGTCAAATTGCAAGTCAACCTCCTTGAAAATTCAACTGTGAAATTGCAGGATGGTCAAATTGCATGGTAACCTGTACCTTTCTTGTCTGAGACTTGAATTATATAAAGGAGTGTATACACGGTGTATATACAGAGCAGAATTGCCTTGGATTACCTGGAGGCAACCCATAGAAAGAATGCCAAGTTGATTTCAAAAATTCTGAGGGGAAAAATGGGCTACAACAAAAAAGGGCGCCTCATCTTTTGAATGGAGAGCAAAACTCTCCAACATTCATTGTTGGTCTGATCTTTGTTGGAAAAGTTGCATTTGGGAAATATATAGATTTGCACTTGCAGAACAAGAAGTTCTATCATTTCAAGTCACCCCAGCCATAAGAATTAATGCTTCTCAACTTACATTGTCCTTATGGATAATATCAGGACAAATTAAATTGCTCTGCAAATGAGAAATTCAGTGTGTTTGTATTTATTTAGAGCAATCCTGACAACATGGGATAACAATACAGCGCTTGAAGTACCATGTGTCCTTCAGTAAGACATGCACTAGGGTTTCTCAGTTTATTTTTTTAAAACAAAATTGTATCTTGGAGTAAGAAGCGCATCCCATTTTAGTGACTCTAAAATTGTAACGCCATATCTACTGAAGTACCACATGCACCTTTCTTCTTAAAATTGATGGGGAAAACTTGTTAAAAAGGTTAAAAAGTTAAGGTTTGCCATATATTTGATTTTAATGGGAAATTTTTGGCCAATTTTGATGGGTAAAAATTATTTTATGAAAATTATTGAAAATTAGATGAACTCAGGATCAATTTATGTCAAAAATCAATTTTGGGTGGTTTTAATTTGTATCATTGTTGTTACTTCTTAGATTTCCTAGAAATGGGTTGCGCTTAACTCAGGAATAAATTTTATAACAATTTTTGGCTGAAAAAGTCTGATGTGTGTCCTACTCAAGAGTGTGTAGTACTCAAGAAAATACAGTACAGTATAGTACTTGAAAAAAATAGAACACCCAAATTTAAATTTAGACAGATTTGATCCTGGATTCAACCAATTTTCAATGACAGTATTTCTATAACTACTGTATACATTTTTGTTGAAATTTGTCCTAAATGTCCCATTATACTCAAATATAATGAACACCTAAACTCTTAAAAGTTTTAAAATGGATACCCATGATCATGATGCGCCTCTCAGTTTTCATGAAAAAAAGTTTTCAAATACAGTAAAGTTGTACCCTGTTCAGTCAAAAAGATTTTTGTGTCATTTTTTTCATCTTTGTCTGCATCCCCTTAAGAATAATGTGATGTACTCAAGCTTACACTTTTCTATCCTCAAACGTTCATTACAAACATTTTATTGAGCTACTTCGGTAAATTATTTACTTGGTAAGATACGCATTTAAGCGGTTCTTTCTTACATAATTCAGACTAAGCGGCTTGCCTGATTCTCAGTGTCTTGGAAGTGCTGCATTTGCAATTGTTTCAGTATTTCCGTGTTGCGATCTTGGGCAGTCGACTGTTGATGAAGGATTTCATCTCGTATTCTAAACAACTTTGTCACGATCGCGTCTCGGGAAACGTCTGCTTCTCTGAAATTGAAAAAAAAAGAAACGTTTCATGCCTATTTAAAAATTGTTTTTGGGGGGGGGGGGATTTTTTATTGATTTATTTGAAATGTGTATGCGTTTATTTTATTATTTACCTCGCGTTGTTATTACTGCATTCTATGATCTTTTGGAGAACGCTGGAAAATTCTTGCTGCAAATTTTTCGCGTCAGACAAAAATTTCTGGGCCATCGGTGAAAATTGGGAAGTTAACTCCTCGGTAAACGAAGCACGGATTTTTTCGAAAGTCGATTCTGTCACTTTGGCGACGATTTGAACGATTTCAGCCGAGATCGTCTTCGGGTCCATTGATGGCTTGGACTTTTCTTGAGTCCCGTCGGTTTGTTCCAGTTTTTCCAACACTTCAGTGAGCATGGTCTGGAAAAGATGGAATAAACTTGAGAGAAAAAAACTCGGAGGTAACGTTTTTCCTGATCGAAAATTGGAGAGTGATCAACTTCTGCTTGCATTTTCTTCGGGTATTTTATGCTGAGTAGTTTTCTTGCTAATTTAATTATATTCCACAAAAAAAGTGAGTGGTGAATTATTTTGAGTGTTCAGTGATTTTTATGCTGTGTAGTTGTCTAGTTCAATTGCCAATTTTTTCTGCCAAAAAATGAAAGCATGGAAAAATTTGTGAGTATATTTTAAATAAACTTATAAAATAGTCATGATAAAATATCAAAACGAATGAATTATTATCTATTTTATGGTCCCGTTAAAAAATAAAATAAAAGTAAAATGAAAATATTTTCATTTCGTGTCACTATATCAGAATGTCCGCATGTCGGATCATTTCTTTCCATACGAGAACCTATTTAATTGGTTCTGCAGCTCATCAAAAATTAGGAATAAATCCCCAAAAATTGAATAAAATGGGTTGCGCGTAACTCAGGGATAAATTTTATAACAATTTTTGGCTGAAAACGTCTGGTGTGTGTCTTACTCAAGGGCGTGTTGTACTCAAGAAAATACAATGCTTCAAAAATAAGAACACCCAAATTTGAATTTAGACAGATTCGATCCTGGATTCAACCAATTTTCAATGACAGTATTTCTATAACTACTGTATACATTTTTGTTGAAATTGGTCCTAAATGTCCCATTATACTCAAATATAATGAACACCTAAATTTTTAAAAGTTATAAAATGGATACCCATGATCATGATGCGCCTCTCAGTTTTTATGAAAAAAAAAGGTTTTCAAATACAGTAAAGTTGTACCCTGTTGAGTCAAAATGATTTTTTGTGTCAATTTTATCTTTGTCTGCATCCCCTTAAGAATAATGTGATCTACTCTAGCTTACGATCTACTTCCCTACTTCAAGATACAGAGTACTACTGCGTAGAAAAAAATATCACGGAATCTGATCCTTTGGCGTCAAAAAGAACCCAGAGAAGAGCAAAGAAAAAGTACTGGAGTTGCTATACTGTGCTCAGATGGTGGAGAATACCCCAGAAAAGAAGCACGAAATAAACCCGTTTATGTTGATAAATCCGTCATGAAATTCTTTTTTTTATTTTTGTGAATAAAAAATAGCGCAATTTTTGAAAAAGATATCCAAATTTCGAAAAATTGACATTTTTTTATATTCTTTTAGAAATGTTGGAAAATTTTCCGGAATTTTTGTGAGTAAAAAATAGCGAAATTTTGTTTAAAGATATCAAAATTTCGAAAAATGAAATTTCTCCCATTTCTTTTATAGAAATGTTGGGAAATTGTCCGACATTTTTGAAAATAAAAAATAGCGCAATTTTCGAAAAAGATATTCAAATTTCGATAAATTAACATTTTTTCTATAAATGTTGGGAAATTGTCCGGAATCTTTGTAAATAAAAAATAGTGAAATTTCTGAAAAAGATATCCAAACTTCGAAAAAGGAACATTTTTTCAATTTTTTTCTAGAAATGTTGGGAAATTTTCCGGAATTTTTGCGAATAAAAATAGCGACATTTTTTTAAAGATATCCAAATTTCGAAAAATTAAATTTCTTCTAGAAATGTAGGGGAATTTTCCGGAATTCGGGTCAGATTTTTGTGAGAGTTCCTATGTAGTGTCCCTGAGTCGAATCGTCCACATGTCTCACGGGGGGGTCTTATATATATATTTTTTTTCCTAACCTGCGTCTCGTCGCTGCGGGCATCAACTTTGTTGAACAATTGGTTCGTCAGCAACTCGACTCTGTTGTCGACCCTGATGATCCTCCCGTCGATTTGCCCCAAAAGGTTCCTCTCCTGGTTTTCATCCCCGGGTCCCGCAGCAGTCGCGGGTTTCGTCGCCGACTTGCAAAGGGCCTGCTCCTCCAGGGATTTCATCTTCAAGTTGAGCTCCGTGTCCAGTCGCGTGATCCGGGTGTCCATGGTTTCGAGTTTCGCCGAAAGCTTGTCCAGGAAGGACAGGAGGGATGCTTCGTTGGCTGCCCGTCTCGCCTCGTGTGCCTATTTATTTTTTAATTTTATAAAAGAATGTTGAAGAAAAATATGTTTGTGGGTCTCGTGTGTGATGATTAGAACGGAACTACTGTATAAAACGCCTGAGGGGGAGTTTCGTTATGCGGGTTCAAAATCCTTTCGGGAAAACATTTGGTTCCGATCCCGGAAGTTCTGAAGTTGACGAGAAAATTGCTTGAATTTTATTTTTCTTTGTCGCAAGAAAAGGGACGCGAAAGGGGAAGTCAAATTCACTAAATTGATTAGGTCGTGGTATTGGGCAAGATTTTGGTTTCCGGAAACCACATTCAACATTATATACAGTACAGTGAGACCCCGAGATGCGGACGTAATTGGTGCACCAAGAGTTGAAATGTGCTTGAGTCAAGTCTTGTTTTCCCATAGACTTACATTATATTTATTTTTAATTGATGTTTTATGGAAGAAATATACTTCAGAATTCCATGAAAAAAATTGTTTGCCACTTGAGTTCGATTCAGTGAATATCTTTTCAACTCAATAAGAACATTTGGAACAGTGAATAGTGTACCTTTGTACAGTACTGTACATTGAAATGTTGGCATCCACAAAAATATAATTCAAGTCCCAAAGAGAGAAGGAAGCCCCTCTTTGCTGGAGGTAATTTTTTTAATTAGCTGAATGGATGGGAAAATTATGGGAGAAAGAACAAAGAATTTTCTTGCATAGATCTTTGGGTTGTAAATATGTTTTTTGCAATGAAGCCTAGTAAAAGTCAATTTTTCCTGAAATTTATTGGCAATTTTAAATGTAATGTCTTTATGCCAAGTAAGTGTCCGTATGTTGGGCCTTTTTTATGCCTTTTTATTGAATAATAAATGTCCCTCTGTCAAGGTGTCCGCATGTGGGGGTCTCACTGTATATCAGTCACTAGCCAGTGTTGCTGGAGAGGAGGGTTTACTCTGTAGGAGATTCATTTTGCCGGTAGATGTCACTTTTGCATGACGCGCATGAATTTTGCGGTGGTTCATCACCTCTCGTGTACAAGTGGCTGCGAGTTGTTGTTTTTTTTTAGCTCACGTCTAAAGGCAGATCGGAGATCTCGGAAATCCCTGTGGAATCTTCGCTGGCGGGTTGCGAAACATGGGAAGCCTTCTTTGTTAAATGGCTGTCGGCGAATTTGACTTGCGGGGCTTTTGCCTCTGGCGGCATTGCGATGCGTTTCAAAATGGACGATTTCACGGATCCCGGCGCCTTCACCGAGGAGACGGAATGATTCTCGGGACCGGAAAGTGACCGCGCCGGTAATTTGACGACTGTTCTGGTTTTCGTCCCTGTGGTCGTGTTATTGGTTGAAGGCGGACGTCGTGGTACCACCTGTTGCTGCTGCTGGTGGTGGTGGTTCATTTGAAGCTTGACGGGTCTCTTGTTGTTGGCCATGAATTTCCGGGTCTGTGGGGTGTTGTGATGGGAGGGAGGGAGGAGGAGAAATTAGGAGAGAACCCCCTATGGAAGGTGTTTTACTCACTGAGAGACACAGAAAGAAAGAGAGCGAGAAGAAAGATGACGAAATCGCGGGTAAAACGGAAAATTGCAGAACCAGAAAAGACCTTCACATTCCTGAGTTGTTCGATCGGTTCTGTGGGATGCTTTCATATCTGATGGCTTTTTTTTTGTTTCCTTTTTATTTCCTCAGGCTGAGTTGGTGAATTTGCGTGCGGAATTGAGCGATGCGACTGCGAAAAAAGTTTCTGCCGAACGGGATCTTGACAATGTTTTGGTCGAGTTGCACAACACTAACCTTGTTTTGGCTGCCAACAAGGGAGATTCAACTGCTGAAGACGTGGAAGCCATCAGAGAAAAACTGGTAGATTCATTTGATGAATTCTTCCGTTGAAAACAGAAAAAAAGTCTATTCATCGTCAAGAAAAGTTTCCAATGCTATCAAAAATGAAGAATTTTGTCAGTCGTGTCTATTTTTGGTTTACTATTGTTTCAAAGTGGCTAGATGTCGCTGGACGTCGCGACTTCATTTTTTCACCAACATTCATTTCAGGAGACTGTAGGAGAGAAAGATTTCAGTGAATTCTTACTGATGAAGTCTCCTTCATTATCATTATTTTCGCGTATGATCCAGAATGTACGAAAAGTCGTGAATTTAAAAACCGCACTCATGAAAAAAATGTCAAACCTCGTCCGTTGCCATAACGGATTATTTTATTGTGGGTAGATGTCACTGGCTATCTCAATAACATTTTTAATTTTCCACGGATTCATTTCAAGTTCCGTCTGATTTTGTGTACTTTTCATGTGAGAATTAGAATAGCTAAGAAAAAGAAGGAAATCAATCGTGGTGGAATTTGTACGAAAATTGGTTTGAATGACAAAAATGGCCTACCTCGTCCTTCACCAGAACGGATTATTTCAATGTGGGTAGATGTCACTGGCTATCTCAATAACATTTTAATTTTCCACGGATTCATTTCAAGTTCAGTCTGATTTTGTGTCCTTCTCATGTGAGAATTAGAATTGTTTTTAAAAAAAGGAAATCAATTGTTGGTAGTTTTCCGGTGGAATTCGTACGAAAAATTTCTAAAATTGGTTTTCTTTTTTTCTGCTTTGACGAATTTGCTTTTCTTGTTTCCGATTTTCTTCGCTATAATTTCGACGCATTCCTGAAAGCGTTTCTTTCGTGAAGCAAAAGCACCTTTCTGAACACATTACGCATTCTTCGTAAAAGACAAATGTTTCACCAGGTGAATTCGGTTGAAGTTGATCTCCTTTTTCTTTTTATTTATTTTTTCATCAGGTGAAGGAGTCCAAGAAGCGTAGAATTGGTCTGGAATCACCTGTGGTGAAGGAAGTTGAAGTCGGATTGCTGAAGAAAGAAAACCAAAACTTGAGAAACATGTTGACTGCTGTTCACTCGGAGGTGTACGGAGCTAGATTGGCCGCGAAGTACTTGGACAAGGAACTCGCTGGCAGGTTAATTTCCCCCCGAAGTCCGCCTGTTTGATTGATAACTGCGTTTTTTAGCAACGTGATTTTTCCATCTGCTGGATGAGAGAAATGTTCGCAGTGCAGTCATTGGGTGATCAATCGTATTGCCTCATTTTCGTCATGGGCCGATTTCGAAAAATTGTTATGAAAATGATCCTTCATTTATTTGCCGCAAAATATTTCCTGAGCGTTTGACGTCATTTGTTTTGTGTTGGAATTCCTACAAAAGTATAATTTATTTTTGATAGGTTTCTGGGTGGAATTAATGTGTCAGGATTGCCGACATTGATCTGTATTTATTTATTCTGCGTCGATATATCTTTTTTTTTTACCTATTTTAATTTTTTTCTACGAAAGTCGAAGAAATTCTGCAAGCGTTTATTTAGAAATGCTATTTAATCCTATTTTGATTCAATAAATTTTAAAATGGTTAGATGTCGCTGGCAGTTATCTCAGTTCGTTTCTTATTGAATCAATCATATTGCCTCATCGTCGCAAAGGGCAGATTTTGAGGAATTGATGAGAATATGATCCTTCATTTATTGCCCGCAAAATATTTCCCGAGTGTCTGACGTCATCCGTTTTGTGTTGGAATTTCTACAAAAGTAAAACTTATTTTTGATAGGTCTCTAGGTGGAATTTATGTGTCAGGATTGCCGACATTGGTTTGTGTTTATTCTGCGTCGATATATCTAGTTTTTACCTTTTTTACTTTTTTTCCACGAAAGTCGACGCACTTCTGCAAGCGGTTATTTATAGAAATTGTATTTAATCCTATTTTGATTCAATGAATTTTACACAGTTCGTTTCTCATTGAGGGTCGATCAATCAATCATATTACCTCATCGTCGCGAAGGGCAGATTTTGAGGAATTAATGAGAATATGATCCTTCATTTATTGCCCGCAAAATATTTCCCGAGTGTCTGACGTAATCCTTTTTTTTTTTACTTTCTGAGAAAAGTATAACTTATTGTTTGTGGGTTTCTAAGTGGAATTTACTAGTACAGTATTTAAAAGGATTTCAAAAATTGGTTTGCGTTTATTCTGCGTCGATATACTTTTTTCCCCTTTTTTAATTGTTTTTCTACGAAATTCGACGCACTTCTGCAAGCGTTTCTTTGGAGATGCTTATTACCGTAATCCTATTTCGTCTATTTATATTTACAACGTATTTTACAGTAATTTAAAAATGGTTAGATGTCGCTGACCGTTGCTATAGTTATTTTCTCTTTGACATTCCTGTCGTGAAATGGTTTGAGAAAGACTAATGAATTATATGGATAAATTCTACTTCAGAGTAGGATCGATAATGTGTCGAGTGCAAAAAAAATGCTTTGTGCTGTGAAAAATTTAAAAACCAAAAGTATGACACAATTTTTCTGCTTCGTTTATTACCAAAACGGGTTATTTCATTGCGGGTCGTAATTGACTCTCGGTTGCGTATTCTTTTTTTTCGCACCTCTCGGCATAATTTTATTTTTGCCTAATTGCAGAATTCAACAGCTGCAGTTGCTGAGTCGTCCGGAAGTGAGTGCAGAAGATCACCACAGACTATGGGCCCAATTGGAGCTTGAAATCCACCTCCATAGGCAGAAAGCCGTCATTCGGGCATGTAGGAGTCGATCGCGCCCTTCCGTCGATTTTGCTTCGATCGGTGGTCCTAATTTCCACCATGTCGAACGTTCTGCTCGATGTCACCTAGCGCACCTTAATCCTCGGCCTTCTACTCTACAACCAAGACGGGTCATTATTCCGAGGAAACCCGGGGAAGGACTGGGAATGTCAATCACGGTGTGTTGAATTTCATTTCAGAAAATTGACTAATCGCGTTTGTGTATTCAGAGAAGAAAAAAAAGTTTCTACCGAAAGCCTTGAGATGGAGAGTGTTCTAACAAATGCACTGAAATGGGTAAAATCTTCCCGCTATTTTGTCATTCAGATAAAATGTTGTGAATCTATCTCGCACATTTCTTTTCTTTGTAAATGAAAATAGAAAAAGCGGGAAACGCTATTTTGTAGTACATTGCCTTAATTGTGTGGATGATGCATGTCTGTAGATAATTTGAATTGGATAAAAGTAGGTAACGAATAAGTGGAAAGAAAATTAGTAAATGGAATAACAAATTATTTTAAGGGAGAATATTACTGTATTACGAAATTCACTCATTTGCGCTGGTGAAGTTCGATTAATCTGTTTAAAAAAAACAGTCTGAATTGTAAGAATAATTGTTTTTGCTAAAACAATTTGAACCTTTGAATCTGTTTTCTGGTTTTTTGCATTCCAGAAATTATCTAACAAACAAAAGAACTTCATGAAAGTTTTAATTACTCTTATGAAAGGCTGCACAGTATTTTATCAATGTGTATTGTTTTTTAGGTTTAGTTCTGAACTGAGCTGAGCTGAACTGAACAGCAAGCTTCATTTTCTGCTTTTCAGTGTGCACAAGGTTCAAGCAATGTTCCCACATCCAAACCCTCTCCTCTCCCCACCCACATTCATCCAAACACATTCTTCACATCAGAATGGAAAACAGAGAAATGAGCTGAACATAGATATTAAAAGAAAAGAAAGTACTGTACATCCCAAAAAGAGCAACCACACAGCTGATGTAAATGCAAACACTCTTTTCCCTTCCCTTATAACAAAAATGAATTATCAATGATAAGAATTGACGCATGAAGCAATTACTAAACCCGAATTAAAGCACAAGGTATTCAACCTTCTCCCAGAGGTTTATAGTTGACTAAACAATTCAGAGAGGATCTTTGTAAAAAATAAGGTAAGGTTAACAGATTATCTGGGTCCTCTAAGGCAGTGTTCCCCAACCCTTGGTCCACAGACTGGTGCCAGTTGGCAGAAGTTTTTTGCTAGTCTGCAGGAAATATCTCCAGGCTGATGAATTTTTCACAAGTAGCAATGAAGGATGTTAGAAAATCCTTATTTTTCATTTTGGCAAGACAATGGCGGTTAAAAGTATCTCATGAAAAATGTATCTTGGCTTTTCTCCTGATAATACTTCAGACAAAATTTTACCTGAATTTGGGAAATTATTTCAATTTTTGTGTCTAAAAACCCTTTGTTCAAGCCCACCTTTCCATTTTTTCTAAAGGCATTCCACCATAGGTGCTTCATTGGTTCCTGAATTAATTTTGCAAAAAAAAAGCAGAAGCTTTTCAAATACCTGCCATTCAATCTGTCTCTTGAGTATGCAAAAACCTTATGAAAATTTGCTGGTCCTCAAGAAAATTTCATGATACTTTGCCAGTCTGCATAAAAAAAATTTTTGGAAATTTGCCTGTCTGTGGAACCAAAAAGGTTGGGTAACACTGCTCCAAGGTCTAGGTCAGTTGCAGAAGAATGTGATCGGAACTATTGTTGGCATGTACAAATTCGAGCGTGAAATTCAATTTTACTGAAGTTATCATTTCCAATTTCTTTTTTGCCAGGGAGGACAAGAGCATGGAGTGCCGATTCTTATTTCCGAAATCCAGCCAGGTGGTCCTGCTGCCCGTTGCGGACAATTATTTATTGGCGACGCGGTTTTGTCGTGCAATGGTCTGGACCTCACCAATGTTGTGCACAAAGAAGCGGCCAGGATACTTTCTACAGCCGAAGACGGAGACATTTCTCTTCATGTTCAGTTCATAACTTCCGGAGAAGATTCTGACGTCGACGAAGCGGATCCATCCAATCCAGTATTCTTTCTCCAGTGAGTAAGAAAAAAAAAGAAGAGTTTCACTCCTATCCGGCACGACAGAGTACCTACTATCGTGCCGTTTTTATTCCATGAAGTGTGAACGATAAAATGATGTGTTTCACGAAACTATTCTTTTCTATAGTACGCGATCTACCGCAGTATTTATTTATTGATTTATTATTTTCATGTATACGAGGGGTCCAAAAAATGTTTCCGGATTATAAATTGAAACGGCGTACGATTGAGCTGAAAAACAATTATTGGTCAGAAAAAACATTCTTCGGCACAAGACAAAAAAAAATGCTGCCCTGTTTCCCTTTTTTTCATTTAATGTTTGCAAGACTGGCAGCTTTCTGCTTTTCACTCAAAGGATGAGGCCTCGATCTCGCAGATTTTTTTGGCATACCTCACCTTTTCATTCAGAATCCTTGAAATTGACGTGGCATTAATTCGAAGGGTTGTTGTTCATTAATTCTGCCGTTTTTATTCAGAGCCGCCAGTTGGGATGAGAATATGGCGGCTGTTGATGTAATTGTTATTGGAATTACCTTGAAGTGGAGGCAACCCTTGAGATATAACGTTGATTTCGAGAATTCTGAAGGAAAAACTGGGGTGCGCCAAAAATCCTGCAAGACGAGCGCCGCATTTTTTTTTTTTTTTTTTTTTTTTTTTAAAGANCGTGCAAGACGAGCGCCGTTTTTTTTTTTTTTTTTTTTTTTGACAAAGATCAGAAAGTTGCCGGGATTATTTTACATAGAAAAATATGACAAACATGGCTTAATTTTTGTGTGCCGAAGAATGTCTTTTTCTGAAAAATAATTGTCTCTCAGCTGAATCGTGTGGTGTTCCGATTTCTACCTTGAGAACTTTTCTTATACCCCCTCGGATTCTGACCTCGCAATAGTATGGCTACTGTGATCAGTTTTAAAAATGTACTCATGATAAAGATTGCAGAAGTACAGCAATAGACGAGTTTATTGAGCTGAAATGTCTGGTAAAAATAACTAGTGCCACTGAAAATTTGAAATTAAGCTGAGAGAAATCGTGTAGTTTTCCATTTAGGAACGTCAGTGTTCGAGAATTTCTTGGTAAACCCGCGGTTTTTTTTTCAATGTACGCTAATTGAATGAAATGCAAGTGATGATATTTATTCTTTATTTTTCTAAAGGAGCATGAAGTATAAAATTTTCGACGACGAAGTAGTGAGCAACTCGAGCAAGAACAACCTGTTCTTCGTGAACGGGGACGATGGAGAGCGGAGAATCCGGACGAAACCCTCTGCCTCTTCTGTGAGCTGCAATGGATCCGTGGGCACCTGCGAAGACTTGACTCCTCCACTCGCCGTGGTCGAGAGCAGCAGTGATTTGGGCGACGAAAAGGCGTCTTTGTTGGCTGAAAACTGATGAAAGCTGAAAGAGAAAAAGATGAAGGAATACTCGTGAAGATTCGCGTCGAATGTTTCCTGCGAAGACGTGAACGAACGCGAGGAGCCAAATGAAGGGGTTGTTGTTGTTGCACAGGTTGGCGTGAAATCAAGTATTGTGACATTTTTATTTTTCCTTTCGCGTCTCAATCGTGTTGTCAAAGGAATGAACGTGACCTTGTTTTTGAAAGCACGAGATTTCGGAGCAAGGGTGGAGGTTTATAATTGCCACCTGTTTTATGCTACCTTATTTTACGATCGTCGCGCAGAAATGCCCGTTTCATTGAAAAATTCGCGAAGACTTAATGATGCGAATTTTTTGCGGATGGCCTAGATTGTTTTTATCGAAGATTTGGTTTGCTTTTTTTTCTCCGAAAAGTGGGTGCAAGATTGGAATTTGAAATGTGATTGAAGTTTTTGAGCACGGTGGCTGGAATGAAATTTATTCTGTAGTAGGCTGATCCAGGTGTTGTGTCGCGGAAGAAAAGCAAAATATATATCACGTTTGGCATTTGAACAATACGTTTTTTTCGTTTTCTTGAATCTTGTTTCGCATGTACAGTATTTTTCACTCTATCCCTCCTCCGTCAGCTTTCTTCTTTTCAAGAAGATGGCCCACCATTTGAGAATACGGTACGAGAATGATCGGACAGTCCAGGAAGTCGAATGAAAATTCATAAACTTACGCATTCAAGGAGATTTTCGTTTTTACTCACTTAATATTCGTCTGAATCCTTCCTGAGAGAATAAAACTGTACTTCATTCCCTCAGTTTGGACACATTGAAAGGGTGACATTATGAGATACGAATGTTGCTAGCTTGCTACTCATCATGTCTCAATCATCGGATGCAGGAAAGGAACACAAAATCATGATATCCTTGCATCATTGTTCAAGAAAATTTTGAATTTTTCAATGGTCAGTTATTATTTGTGCGATTTTGCAAACAATATATGCATGCTTTCGTAATACAGTATGAAAAAGACTGAGATGATTATATGTCGGGCAAGTGGTGCTGCGTACAGGTCATAATGTGTATATTAATACAGTAGTATTCTAAGTTAATCTTGCATGGATGCTTCTTTAAAACGTACACGTGAAAACGTCGGAAGCGGACTAATTATAGCTTATTATTAAATCAGCAACCAAGCACCAAAAAGCATATATTGTACAGCGAGTATACCTATACATTTGCATGCTGTTTATCGGGAGTTCGACTAATACTTGCAGAGCTTATCTCAAAAAGTACGTTGCTATAGACATTCGGAATTAGTTTTTCATTTCATGCAGTCTCACAACGCGCGTGCATGCATATTGAAATCCGATTTCAAATGCAGTGAAATATTTCCTCTCCCGTCATGCTGTGCAATATATCTTCGCTAAACTTTTCAACACGCCGGCTGTTCGCAAGCATACATATATATAAGCCCCTTATTATTATAGTCAGTATTTCAAGACTATGAAGTGTCCAGTTACATCACTTGCCCAGATTCGGCGATAATGATTCCCGATGCATGCGTCAGAATCAGCTGTGGTCCTGAAGCACATGCCCTGAGCTCCCCGTTGAGCAACTATTCGCGGTCGCAACTCGCGTGACGCGAAAGTTTTCAACAAGGCGGAAGAAGCCAGATGATGAGTATACAAAAAGGAAAAAAAGTATTTATCCCTCAGGGTGCCGAAATTGATGCTCGAACGTTCTGCAACGGAAGCAGTCAGCTGCATTTTGGGCTATATAGTAAGTGGATGCGCGCGAGTATTTAAGCGAACGCATCGCCAGCAAAGGAATCACATTTTCCAGTTTGAGCTTCAAGCCAACAGCAACAGCAGCAGCTTCACTATTGTTCCGTGAAACACATTTTTTTCTTTCTCCGCTTCAGCACCTTCATATAACGCAAAATGAAGGTGAGGAAAGTTTGAGTGAATTTTAGTGCTTCGGATTTGGAGAAATAACAGTGATTCGTTCATCTCTTTTCCTTTCCAACACCTCTGATGCTGTGTCATCACAGACTGCGACGATTGTTGGCGTCATCTGTGTTCTGGGGTTGGTAGTAGTGACTCATGGATGGGCGGAACCAGAGCCTAACGCTTTAGCTGACGCATCTCCTCTTGCATACCCAGGTTCTTCAAGCTCAGGTGGAAAGTGAGTAACTTCAGGAATTATTTACGCCGTTCTTATTCTCTGAAATTAATTCTGTTATTTCCCACGCTGAAAATGGCAGGTTACTAGTTCATAAGCACAAACATGAACATGCCCACAAACACAAGCATGAACATGCCCATAAGCACAAGCATGGACACAAGCATGGACACAAGCATGCTCATAAGCATGGCCACAAGCATGGTCATAAGCATGGCCACAAGCACGGACACAAGCACGGACACAAGCATGGCCACAAGCATGGCCACAAGCACGGACACAAGCATGGACACAAACACAAGGGAAAGAAGTCATCATCCAGCAGCAGCAGGTATTTTTTCGAAATTTTACTTCTGGTCTTAAATTCGTGTACAATATTTTGAATAATATATTGTTTCCCTCATGATTTTCACAGCTCTGGTTAGAGAGGAATCACTGGCATTAGCCTGATGAGAAGAAGATGTTGTTGCGATGCGGTGTTATACAGAAAAGTTGCTGTTTTATATTTTGTTTTAGCGTTGAAATTCTGACGGAAATTGTCCTGTTACCATTTTTTTTTTCATTCTCCTGTTTGACTGAGTCTGCACCCATCCACTGGCTCAAACATAGCTTTCACGATGGAATTAAAATTTGTATTCTGTTGTACATTTTCTTGCGCTTTTATTTTGGAGATATTTTCTCTTCTCTTTTTTTTCCTAATTCAGTATTTTAGATCACAGCAGCAGGTACTGAAGCGTTAAAAACGCCGCTGAACCAAGCAGCAGATAGACGCAATCAAGATACATGTCAGGTAACATGTTTTCTCTCTTTGACAGCTGAAGAGCAGCCAATTTGCATATACAGAGTATATGATTCAACTTAAGAATAACATAATATACTGCGCAGAACAGCAGCATGAATACTGTACTGCTGCTGCTGAAATAAAGGATACGGTATACCTAGCATTAAATTCCCTAGACGGGCCTAATTATTGGAATAAAATATAGAATAAGAAGGGGAAATCTCTCTAAGAGTGTAACTAGTACAGTACATTGTTATGGATTCAATTCATTCACATAAGATTTACGCAGCAAGAAAATTGTTCAAAAATTGTGGAAGAGCTTCTAAACCCGCTTTGAATGTTACGACACCTACATTATTCGTCGCGAAACACAAAGTGCGTGGGTTGTCTATGGGCGAGAACTTCGCATAGTAATAAAGGGATCCCTAACTGTCCCCTTATAGTAACGAAATCCCCCTTAATTATTCCAATCTAAACCTTTACACCAAGTCTCCCACCCGGACATCAACCGGAACCAAGATCACTATCAAGATCAGAGGAGATGCGGTCGAGATCCAGTGCCGAGAGCTTCTCTTTGCTTATGACTTTTGACGAGGATTGTTCTTTTTATATTGTGACTGATTCGTACTTGTGATTGTGGTTGCTGTCATCTGCTGTGTGGACTTAGAAAATATAGTCTACGTTGTGACGCTGGCTGAGGACTTTCATATAAAACCTTACTGCATTCATCAATCAATCAGTTTCATGAATTACGTTGCTGAAATTAAGCGGCATCACCGTCAGCTGTTTAATTCATTTCACTGAACATGGAGATGACATCTGCAGATTGATTTAGAAGTTAAGAACCGCGTTACATATTCGAAAGTAACCACTGCCCGGTTGTGATATACGGAGCTTAGGGACTGAATGCAGCTTTGACCCATCGTTATTACATGATGCAACAACGCGTAACAAGTCACAGGTAGTGGACGCACGGATAACAGTTGTATAGTTATTGTGAAGTTTGCCGTTGGTGAATCGAAATGATTTGTGCGGGTGAGCATTTCGAATTCGGAAGAGTTCAGGAAAGACTCTGTCCTAATTTCGAGCGAATTTCCTATGATGCACAGAGAATACTTTTTGACTGAGAGATCCGGAGCTTAGGGACTTGAGAATTTTCTGTCGTTTTATATTTTACAGATCGTTGTGGTATTGGAAGAATTTGTTGAAATAAGTTAATTTCGTTGGTGTGATATGGTCGTGATCGCAAATTTTCCAGCGAATGTATCTTTTCCTCGGTGAGTTCTTGAATTTCTCGCTATTGCCTGAAATCTAAACGCAAGTTTTATTTTGAAAGTTCAGGAGTCACATGAAAACGAAGAATTGGAAACGCTGGAGCAAGTTTCATCTCATCTAGCTACAACAATCGCACCGGAACCTTCTTCAGGATGTGGAAAATCCCAGAAGTACTCATTCTTTTGGCCCTTATCACTTCTAGCCTATCTCTTGAAACGCCGGACAGTGAGGTTCACGTTGAAAATTTTCAAGAGCCAGAAGAAAATTTTGAAGATGCCTCCCCTGTCAGATCCGTTGTGGAGGAATTATTTATGGAAAATGCAGGGCGGAGGCTGAGGAGAAGTCAGTGCCGTGCTGTGAAACAAGAATTATCGCATCCGTCTTTCCGTCGTGTCAGAACTGAAGACAAAGATTTCACCGCTGTTCAAAACTCTCGAAAAGATTCTCCATGTTCTGATTCAGATATACTTCTCGATGACCGGCGATTGATCGCTCATCCTGATCCCCTGATAATTTCGACTTTGGATGGAGAACTGCATGCGATTTCCAGAGAAACAGGGAACATTTTGTGGACAGTGAAGAATGACCCTGTGCTCCGCATGCCACCCGTCGGAAACGGAGGAGCCCGAAACCAAGTCAACATGCTGCCAAATCCTAAAGACGGCTCTTTGTACGTCATCAATAATTCCCCTGATGCCAAAGAACCTATACGTAAACTCCAGTTCACAATCCCGGAGTTAGTTTCTGCATCCCCTACGAGAAGTTCTGATGGAATTCTTTACATGGGCAAAAAAGTTGATCGTTGGATGGCCCTGGATTCTCGCACGGGTTTCAAATACAATATCCCATCTCTCACAGACATTGTGGAAGAAGAGGTCTGTCCTTATGACCTGCAAAACCCTGTTCTTATCGGTCGTTCAGAATATACTATTTCAATGATGGACAGTAAACTCCGCAATGCAAGGTCCTGGAACCTGACTTTTTTCGACTACGCCGCCATGGACTTACCCGACGAAGACGACTATGACTTGGTCCATTTTACGTCAAGTTCTGGTGGAAAAATTCTGAGCATGCATCGCTCAACCGGGCGCGTTATGCACGAACGAGCCGTTGGTGACTTGCCGATTGTTGCAGTTTATTCTTTGCGTAGTGATGGGATGTTTCGTGTGCCATTCACAACCGTTGCTCCAGAAACTCTTGATGCACTCGCCATGAACCCTGCTGGAGATTTTGTGGTTCAGCATCGTGAATTGTTTCCAACTTTGTACGTGGGTGAATGGGCTCAAGGATTATACGCAGTTCCCTCTATGGTTGACGAGTCAATTGCGACCATTCGTTCTCTTCCTGGACCATCCTTGCCACCGTTATTGGAAGGCCCTCAGAAATCTGAGGAGGCTGGAGCTACCAAGCAGCGCCAGAAGAATAATTCAGAAGACGATCCTGCTGAGAAGCACCTAGTTTTGAAAGCAGAACCTTTTGTCGTGTTGGGATACTACGATATTAAGGAGCCTTCGAGAAGCACGGTGAAGAATAAAAATCGATTACCTATTCAGCCATCTGAAATGAAGCTTGACCCCGGGAATGTGAGAAATACCACGAAGTCGACTCCGCAAGAAGTCAATGTGCAGCCCGAAATTGTTGCGGAGTCTCCCAGCAGTTGGGGATTGTGGATAATGCTTCCCACAGTGGTATCTACGTGTGTAATTGTAATAGTTCTTGCGACGCGTTGGAGCGTGAATGAGAGTTCAAAGTCTCGTTCAAGTGTGTATGTAGGAAACGTGGATCCAACTTCGATTACAGCTTACGAAGAACAGGATGAGTTCGGTGTGCGTATCGGGAAAATATTTTTCGATCAGAAACTCATCATCGGACGTGGTTGTGAGGGGACATGTGTCTTCAAAGGACGCTTCGATAATCGTGATGTGGCAGTGAAGAGGCTTCTTCCGGAAAGTTTCACGCTGGCGGATCGTGAAGTGAATCTTCTGAGAGAATCAGATCAGCATCCAAATGTTGTGCGATATTTTTGTACTGAGCAAGGCCCTCAGTTTCGGTACATTGCTCTTGAACTCTGTTCTGCCACATTGCATGATTACGTAGCGAATGGAACTCACAAAGAGGATATTGGGGTCTTCGAGATTCTGAGACAAGCCACGTCTGGGTTAAAACATTTGCATGATCTCAATATCGTGCACCGTGATGTGAAACCTCAAAATGTGCTAATATCTATGCCATCATCTGGGCAGCCGAGAATTCGTGCTATTCTGTCAGACTTCGGACTTAGCAAGAAGTTGAAGCTTGGGAAAATGTCTTGCTCTCAGAATTCCGGCGTTGCCGGAACAGAAGGTTGGATTGCGCCGGAAATTTTGAAAGGTGAAGGGCGGACTACAAGGTCTGTGGATGTGTTTTCTCTCGGCTGTGTCTATTATTATGTGCTGAGTGATGGTCAGCACCCGTTTGGTGATCCCTTCCGTCGTCAGGGCAATATCATTGCCGGTGAAGCTTGCCTGGATGTCACATTTTTCCCTGACGATGATGATGACCTATGGAAACATCTCATACGTGCTATGATTCAGACTGATGGATCAGATCGACCGACGTAAGTATGCATTATGTTGAATTCGATGTTCTGTTTTTATTTATTTTTATTGCAGAAATATTTTTCATTCCTACACTGTCGATCATTATTCAGGTAAATTGAAGGATTTGATGAATTAGGCTGGCTTTTTTGGCGTTACGATATGATGTATTGTCTTGTGTATGATGAGTGTCTCGATGATACTGGGCGTAATTTCTCAAAAATAGGCGGAAGCTTGAAGTTTCATGTCGGAAATCATTTTTGTGAGACAGGTTTGCCAATATTTGCGAGCTATCGGTTTTTACTCATGGTGACGGTGCAATTTTAGTTTCTCTTCGGAAGGTTTCGAGTAGAGATCGAATCGCTGTGGATTGCGAAAAATCAAAGTACTGTAGCAGTTCTTCCTACAAGGGAAATAAAATACAGTAATTTAAAAGAGGGAAAGATTAGGATATGATCCAAATTCCGTTCCGTTCCCTGTCCTATGCACGTTGACAAAAATTATTTCATGTATTCGTCAATGAAAATGAAACAGAACACATATTTTTTGTGTGAATGCTCTTCTGATGACGAAGCTTCCATTCAGAAATTGCTAAATTCCTGTTGGTTTTGACAAAATCGTAAAAAAAACCTTTCTTCAGTCGAGGGCTGTTCGCTTTTTTTTTCTCAAGTGGCCTACATTGGAATCAATAACCCCCGAGCGGAAGTTCATGGTCGAATATCTTAGTCGAGTTGTATGTACTGCCTTGACCTGATAATTAAATTCAGTGACTTTATTAGTACAGTATTAGATTGTAATTTCCTTTGAATTTACTGAATCGCAACCTTGTTACGTTACTGTAGCACATTTTCAAGTTGGTGGATGACCTTTCAAGTTCCCGTTTTTTGTTTCTAGCCTGGTGGAAGTCCTTCATCATCCTGCATTCTGGACATCGACCGAAATCCTCCATTTCTTCCAAGATGTGAGCGACAGGGTTGAGAAAGACACGGAAAATTCTCCCATTGTGAGAGCTTTGGAGTTTAGAGCCTGGCCTGTGATCCGCAACGATTGGCTTGGTGTTCTCGAGCCCGAAATCGCCGAGGATTTGCGAAAATTTCGATCGTATCGTGGGAATTATATCCGAGACCTACTTCGAGCTTTGCGGAATAAAAAGCATCATTACCGAGAACTGACGTCGGAGGCACAAGAGATCCTCGGCAACATTCCTGACGAGTTTGCTCGCTATTGGACCAAAAAATTCCCTAACCTGGTTTTGCATGTGTGGGAGCGAGTGTCTAGACTGCGACACGAGTCTGTTTTCAGTCGCTATTACCACTCTTCATTCTCTTTCCGGGATCCACAAGTGCCGGAATTTGATGACGAAGTCGTGACGCAAGAAGCTGAAGAAGATGAAGGACTTCTGCTGTGGCGCAGAAGTCCGCAAAAAAGTGTGAATGTTAGAGGAAAGAATAAGATTAAAAATGCCAAGAAGCGTCAGAGTGGAAAGTCTAGATCAGATCGCGAAAATTGGCGAGAGCGGAGTGTTGAACGTGACTGCGCTGTTGATGCGTGAAAATCTAAGGTTTGTTTTTTCATTATTTGTAATTTGTGTATCGATGGCATTGTGTCCGGTCTCCTCCGTCACGTTGGTTCTCAAAATGAGCAGTGAATGGTTTGTTTTACGAAACTCAACTTTTTTGACTAAGGATCGCCCCAGTCGACATCGATTTTTTCCTGTTTTCATATGCTCTCTCGGTTTTGACTGAACAGTTGAGCGAGTTCCAAAAGCGCGCTGGACCAAAATAGCGTGATTCGAAAAACAGCAAACCTATGATGTACAACTTAAAGGTACTTCGTAGAAAATTTTCAGGGTGTCAGAGTGCATACAAGTGATGGTTCAAAACACTTCCAGTGTGAGGTAGTGAATTAAATGTTCGTGCTATTTATCTTCGGGTTAATATTTTTACTGTACAGTATTTTAGTGAAAAGCTTTTTTTTTTTAGCTCGTTCCAGCCCCGTTATTCCATTCATTTTTTTTGTGGACACGTGCCGTTTTGGTATTTGCTCAACCGTCCCCCACAATTCTCATCAGCTTAATCAAGAATTTTCTTAATTTTTCACGTGCAAATTTTCGTGTGAACTCGATTTTTTTCTCAGGCATCATGCTGAAAAATTAATTTGAGGATGGAATTCGAGAGTATGTTTATTGCCTGTTTCGCGCTAAATATCGATTGACAGAACATTAACCAAGGTTGGCATTCTTTTTTAATTGCGTTTCACTTCCGTTCGTGTTCATTCCATCGGTAAACCAGGCAGTTTGTTCATCCTCGGATGATTGAAGTGACTCATCCGTGAAAATTCGCATGCGGTGAATGGGCATCTTACTTTCAATTGAGTGATGGAATGACAATTTTCCCTCTTACAGTGCTTTATTTTTTGTTCGAAAATATTCGGGAACTTTTGTGCTAGCTGGAAAAAAATATGTTTCTGTCGAAATTGCGTTGGAAGAAGTTCCGGAAAGAATTTCGTGGAACTTATACGATGCCAAGAGGGAGGGCATCGCAGTTTTACTGTACCATTTTGTCTTTTGCTTGTTTTGTGGTCATCGCGTACACCAACCAGTCCTACAGTTTTCGTATCCTTTTGAATTTTGAAGTGATGTTTGAGGATTTCACTGTGTGGAGAAAAAAAACCGTTGTGATTCCGACGTCAGTCTTGAATCATTTGTGGAAGATTATGTTCACACACAAAAAAAACCGCGTTCAGCCGTCTTTTTTTTTTTTTTTTTTTTTTTTTTATTTTTTTTTTTTTTTTTTTTTGTTTTTTTTTTTTACAAAAAAAAACCGGCGTTCAGCCTTTTTTTTTTTTTTTTTTTTTTGCAGAATTTTTTTCTTGGTATGTGATGGTTGTCCAGGTCGCAGTTTTGACCTCGTCTGGCGGCATACCTGTCTTGACGTGCAGCAGTGATGGAAGCTCCGTGAGTTATTCAACTTTTGAATCATGTATTGTATTTGAGTCTATACTCTAAGAATTGAATTGAGGTGTTTCCACGTTGCCTTTTAACGTCATTCGGTATATTTCTCTGGAAAATGGGTTGGGGTTGAATTATTGTTTGTCTTCCGTAACGGAAATTTCGAGAGGCCTTTGGGCTACAATTCTGGAGACCAGGGAAGGAGTAAAATCAAAAAAATGTAATTCAATGCTGTTCAGCAGGAAATGAGTGAATAATTGAGCGTATGAACTCTTGTCCCCGGGTTCAGCATCCTGTCAACTTATTTTTATAGTTGTTTTGGCCTTGAAGATTCTGTTATTAATTTTCCTCTCAACAAAAATGATTGTCTCCTCAACTCAAAATTTTCCTGAGTCAAATTTTTTTTGGGTCCTTTAGAAGTTGACTTGATAAAGTTGCGCTGTATACAAATTTTTAAGTGATGTGTGACGTCATTGAAGAGGGGCTCTTTTTTCAAGCATTTTTAGAAGTTCCAACTTTTTTGTTGTCCATGACCGAGTGCTCATTTGCGTAATGTTATGCATGAAGTTGTTAAAATATATTTGGGCAAAGGTTTTCTTCTTTCTCGAAGTAAATAATCAAGGAAAGTTATAAAATATGGAACATTCCATTGAACCAATTTTTGAGCGGTGGATGAAATTTTCTTTAGTAGGTTTTCGCATGAGTGTCCAAAGTTTGTGTTTTTTTTCATGACATTAATGAGAGTTCAGCTGCCATTTATTGTGAATTATACATCTTCACATTTCAGATTCCGTTCCCTATTCTTGGTTCCCTCAATGGAATTTGGCTGTTCTGCAAATCCAGCGGTGGTTCATTGAAATCGACAGAAAATGAATATGGATCCGTTACTTGGAAGGAATTCGTCGAAAAGTAACACTTCACTCCGCTTTTTTTCCGTCTCCTGCCTATGGACCAATCTCCTTTTTTTTCAGTATATTGGTGATATGCATACACAATAACAAACCTCCGAACAATGCGTATTTGCCACCAGTTTTGGTGGATAATATAATTGAGCTGTGCTATGGTGCCATGTTGATGTCAGTGGGGACTGAAGGGCTGAAGAATCCGAACGCGGAATCTCTTCGAAAAGATTTGCAGGTGAGTGATTAACTCACGCAAATCGCTATTTATGTTGCACACTCGCCAACTTCGACAGTTCTTTCGGAAATTTTACAAGTACTGCCACATGTTTCTACGGTCACTGCAAGCCATTTTTCTAGGGAAAAACTTTTTTCTTCGTATTATTCTGCGACTTCTAGGATTTATAAATTTTTTGTTATCCCCTCGAACTACTGTTTAATTAAGGGATACAGATTATTAGCAGGAAAATTAATATTACAGTAGTATTACTGTTCCTGCGTTTTGATCGACCGTTTTTAAGAAATGAATCTGATTTTTTTTTTAAATAGCTTCAACAGGCAATATTCTCCGTATAGACTATAGTCATTAAAATCAGTGATCTGTTGGTGTAAATTTAAAAAATTGAATACCGTATATCCCAAAAACATCTTGACGTTTTATTCGGTTCCGCCATTTCAAAGATTGAGGTAATTTTCGTCTAAAAATGTCCTCTCTCCTGACGATTCAACAATGATTTCACTTTTGAGAATAAGGAAATGTCAGAAGATGCCAGAAATGGCAAAAAAGGAAGATTACAAAACAAGTTGATTTAACTTTTTTGGACGAAGAAGCAATTTTTTGTCCTTGAATTAAATCTTGCTCCTTGAAAATTTTTATGTTCTGCGAGTATTATCCCATCAGACCTTATTTTTTCTATTGCCGTGTAATTTTGATGTTGAATCCAAGTATTGAGAAAGAAAATACTGTAATCTAATGACTATCAAACCACTTGAATATGAATACATTTTTCCGTAACTGTTGCGGCCCGAAGTTTTGGATGTTAGAAAAAAGGAATTCGTGACGACAGAAACGGAGTAGTAATTTATTTATTTTTTTGTTTTACGATTGATTGCCTCTCTTGCCACGTGTCATGTGGAATGACGAAAATGTGTTGAAATTATGAACTGCTTGTTGTAGCTGATAAGTACTTAATACAGTACTTTTATTTTCAGAGCAGCGTCCCCTTGATCCGTCAGATCCTTCTGCGCTTTGGACCGAAAAAACAACGGTTATTCGCCGGCCTCACGAGTCTTTCCGATGTTATTATTTGCGAGGAAGCTTTCAAACTGGAGGAAATCGTCGAGAATTTCTGCAGTCGCAATGAAACTCCGTACGGATTGTTGACGATTGGCAAGAAAGTCGCAGCTGCAACTTCATCTTGGTGGCACGCTTTGACACATGCAGAAAAAGCCCTCTTTCTCCTTTTCGCTGCGTTACAAGAGGAAAACGGTGTCGCCCGGGATTGTCCCGTTTATTTGCCTGTCAAAAGTCCCACGGTAAGTGCTGTACCGGAAATATTTTCAGCTGCAAATCTTGTTCTATTACTTGATCTTTGCTTTGAAAAATTAAAATCCGGGGTAAAAATCAATGTGTCGCAGTACTTTCGTTGTGAATCCTCTTGATACGCGAAGCTTTTCTTGTGAATTTCGAAAGACGGATTTCGATTGTCATTGAAGACCCTTTGCGACTCAGTTTGATTATTTTTGTTCACATCGTCCTGGAGTTGATGCGAAAATTTCTTGACGTCGGTGATGGGAAATAAAAAAAAAAAAAAAAACGTGTAACAACCCTCGACCGTGCTGAAGGGTTCACTCGGTTAATTCGTATGATTGAAGTTTATGCTTCTTAATTACTGCGTAATTTAAAAAAAATTGTAAACGAATATTTATTTGCGATGGACCTTAAAATGGCACATCCTCTGGGAATTGTAATAAGTAATACAGCGTATACGAGTACAGCGATCTTGCTTACAACGACTTTCTCTGTCCATCGTATTGTTTTTCTCCTAGGGTTCACTTCCCGTATTATAGGGGTCCTCTACAACGAAATTCTCCAAAGCGAATTTCTCTGGCCCCTTGAATTTCGCTGGAGAGATAGCCCACCTGAACATTAAATGCATTTATTTATTTTTTACTTCGGTAGTCGAGGCGAAAATTGAAAAAGATCAATAATTTCGGAAAAAGTTGAGGTGGTCATGGACGGAGGTCATGTTAGTTTCACGAATTTGAAATAGGCACCTTATTGTCACCAAAGACGGAAGACATTTTCGCGGTTTCAAATCCAGTCGTTTAGCATTTTATACGATTTTAGTTCGTTGGTGCCCGACTGCCCGAGGACAAAGAAAAAAAAAATCAAAGATTAACAAATTACTTGAAAAAAATATTTCCTAGCCTCGGAACCTAATGGACTTCAAATTTGTCCAAATCTGAACACTTTAAATTGTTTTCTTGAAGGTTCCTTATAGATTCGTGTCCATGACGCTTTTGGAATCGATTCAAGAGGATGAACGAGTGAGCTTATGTTTGCTTTGTGGATCGAAGCCACCGCTGAGTGAAGTGATGCGACAAGTGCCTGTCGACTTCGGTCCTGTTGCCGACTTGCTGAAAACCGTCGCCTCGAATGTATCGACAGGAAAATCCGCTCTGCCGCGGGGCTTGTCATTGCATAAAAGTGTGTTCGGGTGAGCTGAATGTTCTCGGTCTTCTTAAACTGCTTTACAATACTGTTGCAATACATTTTGTGTTGAGTACGGTACAGTATAATGTTGAACACAAGTACTTACGGTATTTTTAGTTTGCCTCAGAAGAGGAAATCTAGAAAGAGAATGTGTCAGACGAGCGAGTGAACCAATGATTGAGCATTTGCTGAAATAAATAACACAGTTGGACTATATACAACTATATTCTCTGTATAATTAATTTCTTTTTCGGACCTGTAGGGTCCTCTCTTCCTGTTGTTGAATTCTCCGAAACCATTTTTTAGTCCCTTGAATTTCGTCGTAGAGAGAGCCTATTTGTAGCTTCTCTGATTATTTGCTACAGTTCGTGCAAAAAATCGCACAGCTCCCGTATTTACTCTAGCACCACGCGCCTTCTAGTCAGACGCGCACCAGGGTTTTTCAGTGTAAAATTTTGATAAAATTGACTTCAGAACTGCAATATGTGAAAATAAGAACACAAAAAATTTCTGAGATTGGACATGTATAACAATTAAATTATAAAAATGTATTTAAAACCCTGAAAGAAAACTCAAATTTAGGACATGAGCAGTTGAAGATATTTTTGTTCTTCTGGCACTCAAGTCCAGACCCCCTGAGGCACCTCCACCTGTTGGCA
Source organism: Notodromas monacha (assembly GCA_905338405.1). Classification (NCBI taxonomy): domain Eukaryota; kingdom Metazoa; phylum Arthropoda; class Ostracoda; order Podocopida; family Cyprididae; genus Notodromas; species Notodromas monacha. The sequence goes on along the minus strand of CAJPEX010000129.1, from coordinate 51,137 downwards.
TCAAAGACAGAGTTAAAACCATCCTTAAGAGCAGCTGCGCCACCAAGGGACTTCGCAGGAAGTCATTAAAAACAGAAACTCTGAAAAATCAGAACAAAGTTACCGTATTTACTCGAGTACCACGCGCTCTCAAGTAAGGCGCGCACAGGCTTTTTTCAGTTGGATATTTGGCTAAAATCGTATCCCCGAGTATGACTTGCACCCCAATTTTTAGTAAATCTAAAACCACAAAAGTTCGAAAATGGAAACAAAAAGATTGACTTCAGACGTGAATTTAATAAAAATCGGACCAATTTTCAACTTTTTCAGTACAGAAGAGTTTTCTTGTCACTTTTTTTTTAATTTCTCCATTATGATTAAGTATAATGCACATAGAACTTTCTAAAACTTCTTCAAAAATTTGTACCCACTTATGACGCGCACCCCTTTTTTTCTTAAAGGTGCGCGTGGTACTTGAGTAAATACGGTAAGTGGTTGCCCACAGGGAATTTCAATTTGCAGTTGTACTTTTCAACCCAAAAATAGAATGTCTATCATTGAAAATTGTCCATGAGGAAGGCTTAAACCTTCCTCCCTAGGCATCCCAGTTGTTCTATGTGCATTTGTACAAGATTTATTTTTTGCGCATTGGCAACTTCTGATGGGTTTTTTAGGGTTATTTCTGCCCCATTTGTGTGAGTGTTTTGCAGTTATTCAAGAAGCATTCAAGTTTCCTGGGAAGGGAAATTGCAATTTATAAATTTTGGTGTTTGAAAGGATAGAGAGCAGAACAAGATCAGAATTCAAGTAGCAAGGCAGCAAGTCTGTGTACTACAAGAATAAAAACTTTGTACAAATTCAAATTTGACTTTGAAAATTTTTACTTTGTATTGGACAGTGTTACAGTCCAACACTTGAACACTCCAGAGGAAGATCTGGTAAAACGTTGTGTGAGAAAGCAGGAGCAGAAGGAATTTTCCTACAGTTCATTTGCAAACTGGAAGCATCAGAAATGTTTTACAGGCATGAATTGATCCTGAATTCAACTAATTTTCAATTACAGTGAGACCCCCACATGTGGACGCCTTGACCTGCGGACAATTTGACTTAGGGACACTTATTTTCCCAGAAAAAATTAATTGAAATGGCCCGACATGAGGACACTAACTCGACATAGGGACATTTTGTGATGAAATTGCAAATACATTTTCAGCCTAATTACAAGAAACAGATATTTCCAACCCTGAAATTGATATAAGAAAAGTTCTTGGGCATTTCTCTCATCAAATTACCATCCATTTAGCTAATTAAAAAATTACCTCCAGCATAGAAGGACTTCTACTTTTTTTCACTTGATGAATGTTATTTTTGTAGGTGCCAAAATTTCAGTGTACAGTACAGAGATACACTATTCTAGTGGCAAAAAAATTTTTTCAGGGAATTCTGAAGAATATTTCTTCCAGAAAACACCAATTAAAAATTATTTAATGTAAGTCAATGGGAAAACAAGACTTGGCTTAGGGACATTTCGACTTGCGGACACTCTTGATGCACCAATTACTTCTGCATCTTGGGGTCTCACTGTATTTCCATTGCAAGAAGTTTTTCATGTTGAAATCTATCCAAAATCCCCATTGGAATCAAATATGAATCCATACCAAAACTTCTAAAACTAAAAAAATGTATATCTGCTCGTGACAAGCACCCCTTTTTCCATTCAATTTTGATAAAGAAGGTGCGCGTGGTACTTTGATACATGTGGTACTCATTTCATTTGTGTAGCTGTTTTATTGCATGTTTGCTCGTACGTTAAATTATTTCTTGTTGCCCCTGCTAACTCTTATTGTGTATATGCGTACTGCTATTTTGCCACTGTAGCATCCATTGCGTGGTATTTTACTGTGTGATCGTATTTTTAGTTTTCTGGCCCTGAACTTTGCGGACGGGAAAGTCTTCAGTTATCAGAAGAAAGCGCCGGTCTCGGACAAGTTGGTCCCAAACTCCGGTGGAGACGTTCCGCAAAAAGTCGATCCAGATTTGATAAATCTAAACGCCCTGACTGCGGCGTTTTGTGAAACCAGGGAGATGTTCACATATCATCAAGTAGGCTTGGAATCTCGGATACCAGGTAATGATTCCTCCCAATGAATAATGATGAAAGGACTGGAACATGTTGATTTTGTTTTCAGGAACCGGAGAAAGTTTTGATTCGTGCATGGCGGAAATGGGTTGCTCGCAAATGTACCAAAATTATGAAACTCACGCCTGCTATGGGATTGAGCGATGGCCTTATCAAGTGTTTGTGCTTTTTGCCTCTGGGGTTCCTCGAATCGCTTTGCAGTTGAGTTTTTTTTGTTTTTTTCAACATTATCTTGATGTGTAGTCCACTAACGGAATCTGCTTTCTCAGGTCAATTACCAAGGATATCCTCGACGGTGTGACGACGTCGAAAAATCCGGGGAGCGTATGAAGTGTGATTTTGTATCCGTGAATTTGAAATGCAGTACAATTACTTTTGGATGAGGAGTGGTGATCCGGTTTTTGCGTGTCTGAGCGTAGTTTCCAATCAAAGGCTTCACCAAATGAAAGTTGCGAAGGTCATCGTGAGTAGAAGAGGCAAATTTGACAACTGGTAACAAGCTTTGAATTGTTCCAGAAATCGAGACACACGCCTCTTGAAATTGAGACGAAAAATCCAGATTGTTTTTCATTTCGCGTGACAGAATTCTTTTGAAGAAATATTGATGAGCGGATTTTATGAGAGGAATAGTATTGAATTTCCCGCCATTGGGCTTCCTTTTTGAGAAAAAAATCAATTTTTGGTCTTCTGGAAACGATGGTTGGCTCATCTCCTGTAATTTAATATACTTCATTTTCGTTTTAGTTGAATGGGAAAGAATGCGAAAGGGAAATTACGTCACCAGTGTTTTGATTTGAAACCGGAACGTCAGTAATGTTTGGCTTGCGAAGATCTGAAATTTTTTTTTTTCATTACGTAGCCTGTATTTCCATTTCTTCATGATCTCCTGATACTTGCTTTGAACGTAACTTTTTTTTATTACAATACAGTACTTGATTCAAAGATGGAAATGATTTTTCGTTTTGAGTAATGTTGTTGATGAAATTAGTGCTTCTCAACAAAAATGTACCCATTTGGATTTTTTCCAGCTTTCCATATTATTTGCGTTCCATATTTTTCGCAGTATCAATTTAAACAAAGTTATATTACAATATATCCATACAACTGATTCTTTCTTATTTTGCCGACAATAAATTCAGCTATCATTCAGTACATTGGAAGCCCTCGAACGAGTCTGGGTTTTCGCCAGTAAGCCATCTTTCTCCATTTCAAGGGAACCTATTCTGGACAGCATTTAGCGGGAACAGGATCGTGAGCCATTCTGAATTTCAAGCGAGTTCGGAATGGGATGAGGAATGCGTGAAAAGGAAACCACTTTGTGTGACAATCCCTTGTGATTTTCATCGTCAGACCTTGATAAAGTTTTCTCTTCAGCGATTTCCTCTGTCTCTGGAACCTCCTTTAATTTTGATTACGTCCGTGAAAGAATGATCTTTGCGTAGAATGCGCTTCATTCATTCTGTCACAATTATCAGCATCAAGGGTGCTGACGTATTGATCGCGTGTTTGCTGCTGACGAGCATCAAATCAGAAGCGCTTGAATCAAGAAACTCGCCGCTTTGGTCTCCTCATCATGTCCATCATCATCAGCACCAGACTAAGCAGACAACAGTGGAGCTGGTCGGTGCCGACCCGCTGGTGGATCCGTCTTCCAACAGACAATTGCTTCGTCGGTGTTTGCCCTGGGTTGTGTTCTCCGACAGCCTGGTCACGGCGGTCATTTTGTTGGCTACGTTGATGGCGATCCGGTTGCGCGGCCCTCGGGATGACCTGGTGTCTTTCGCGTTTGACCTCGTGCATCCGGGACGCAGTTTGCGGTGGTTTCGGCGCCGCAGCTTCGTGAGGCAGGCGAGGCGCCGGCTCATGCAGGCTTATCAGCTGTTTTGGTTCCATCAACGACCCGCGAGAATTGTCGAGATGCTGTGATTATGCGTCATGGTCTGACATTTCGACTGAAGAATGTGTACGACAGTGCTGTGTGATATAGTTTCTTTTTATATATGTTGCCGCGCCTCGTCGACGTGAATCCACGATTTTGTTATGCCTTTAGCCGTTCAATTTTTTTCTGGCCATGTCCCTGATATTATACATGACCTCTTCTGGCGAATTTTAATTGGGTTGATCCCTGGTTATTGGTGTTGTATATGTTCGTGTATATATACTCGGAATCCCCTTACTGACGGGTTTTGCTACAATTTGTGATTTTTACAATTTATCTCTTGGAGGGAGGGCCATCTCTAGGTGAGCTTATGATGCTGCTGGTTGATAAATTTACTTAATGAAGCACCATGGTGAGCAGGAGGAAGGGCACCTAATTTTATCTTTCATTTTTCGAAGATGGATGTCTTCCGTTATTTATGCTTTTGGCACCAAAGACTACCAGGATGCAGCAAGGCATGCACGCTTTGGAATGCGTGAAGATTTCAAGAACAGCTGCTATTGGGGCTATACAATACAATTTGGAGATATAAGCTGCATATGCCTAAATTGAGTTTAGAAACAAATAAAGTAACGGAGAAACTAAAATATATGAATCCATGCTGTTTCTCGACATGTAACCTCTGAGTTGGAGGTTTCAGGTTATGGAATCAGATGAATTTTTTGCTGCTGGATATAAAGAATTTCAGGAAACCAAGATTTGTGATCTTATTTTAAATGTTAATTATAATAAACTGCGGATTGAGTTGTCAGGATGTGGAACTTGAAGGTAAGTGTTGATCTGCTCAAGACTAAAAATTATTTTTGAACAGCATCAAGGCGAATTTTCCTTGTACAGAATTTCTTTTTTCTCTGGTAACCAGAATAATATGTACCCCATCCATAGAAACTTGAGTTATATAAATAAATAAATATATATATGATGGAGACTTTAGAGAGGGGGATTTTGAGTTAGGGAGGTTTGTCATGCTGATGGATATTAATTGCTCTTGAGGGAATTCATCAGGAAGGGTCCAAAACGAAATGTAAAATATTTCGGTTTTAAACTTCATTGTACATGCAGTGGGCCCTCAACAAATGTATCTGCTTAATGAATTTGTTTTTGCATAGAAAGATTCCAGCACCTGCATTACATGGAAGGTTGAGTTATCTCAGTCCAACTTTTGTATACAAATCTGCTGCAATTTTCACACTCTCAGGATCGAGTAAAAGGTATGCCATCCTGAAAATTTTCAATTACAATTTTCCAAGAGCATCATGTAAGTGGGAAGTATGAGGCTTCCCAATTTCATAATCATGCATTATTGTATTTTGATTGAGACATTATATATAGTAGATGATGTCATATACACAAGACTACAAGAGGGTATGGAGCAGAAACGTAAGAAACTATGCTGCAGATGGGTAAGTTTGGAACTTCAGGTCTTCGTTTCATCTACGATACAGAACAGGAAGTATATGCTGCATTACATCACTTATTAATCAATAATCTACCTATAAATTAAAAATTTTTCTACTGCAGTCCTATAATAGACATGCCCCCAAATTGAACTGTATTATCATTCCTGTATATACAGCTTCTGTGAACTTGTTATTCTCATTCGTCACTTATTTATATGCATAGGGGCCTAATGCACTTCTTATTTGAGGCCAAGTTCATACAATTTGTGTACATATGAGCGGTGACGTGAAGGTGTTCTTGAATAAAATACAGTGCTTTTGAATGTATTATGTGTAAAATGCTCGTACGCTGTATACAGTACAGTAATTTCAGAGAGACTGATCCGTAATTCCATCCCATCCGGTAGATGTCATTAGAATGAAGCGTAAATATCAGTTCTTTGTAAATCCCGTATAGATGTCTGGAGTGGTGGAATCATGGAGGCGCCCTGAGAGACGAAGCGTCTGTCGCTCCCACGTCGAGATAACGAGTGCGGTGCGTTTTTCTAGCGATTCTCACGCATGTGGAAAATGCCGTAGTCTAGTGTTACTGTACTCAGTATTCAACGTCTAATTTCATCTGAAATACTTTATTTTTTGTCATTTTAAAAGCGCTTCCGCGCTTATGCCCCAATTTATCTTAGATTCACCGGTACATGATGATTCGGAATCTGGAAATCGTCGCGACTGTGTTATTACTTATTCTGAATTTTCGTTGCGCCTTCTCATATTTTATTTCGGTTGACGCTCAAGATGAAGAATGCTTCTTTGACAAAGTTACAACCGGTACCAAAATGGGTAAGTTTAAACCGTGGACGCTTTCCTGTTTGTTTCTTTTACTTGCGGAATTTTCTTCCAGGGCTCATGTTCGAGGTTGCGGAAGGAGGTTTTCTAGATATTGACGTTAAAATTATTGGCCCCGATGAGAAGGAAATTTATCGAGGTGAACGGGAAAGCAATGGGAAGTATACTTTTGCCGCTCATATGGACGGAGTGTATAAGTATTGCTTTTCGAACAAGATGTCAACAATGACCCCAAAAGTTGTTATGTTTTCTATGGACATCGGGGATGCACCGAAAGAAGGAACTGGAGGGGAAACTGATGGTATGTTCATATTTATTAGTGGTGTTATTTTTTCCTTCAATGGATTTCGCATTTATTCTCATCCGTAGAGCATCATAATAAATTAGAAGATATGATCAAGGAATTGTCAACTGCCCTCACTGGTGTGAAGCACGAACAGGATTACATGGAAGTTAGGGAGCGCATTCACCGTGCGATCAACGACAATACCAATTCGCGTGTGGTGCTTTGGTCGTTCTTTGAAGCCCTAGTGCTCATCGCGATGAGTTTAGGGCAAGTATATTACTTGAAGCGTTTTTTCGAGGTCCGTCGAGTCGTGTGAAAGGGTATCTCGTTATTTGTTGTGATTTTTTCATTCTTCTCTGATCATTGGAACAACTCCTTCAAATTTCTGTATCAGCGTCTCCCTTTGTTGCACTCTGTCCATCAGCTTGTTATTTGCGTTTTTGGAGAAATGTGACCATCATACATTTTGGGGGAAGGATATACGTTGTGAATTGTGCTACTTTATCTTGATTTTGTTTTCCAATTTTTTCAGCTCTCACTTTTTTTTTTTTTCAGGGAAACGTTATTAGATAATTTTTATTGTGCGAGCGTGTTTTTTGGACTGACATGGATGAACTGCAAGTCGAACCCGACAGTACAAGTGATGAAGTAACTTCTTCAAATGCTAAAACCCTCGAAAATGCTGAGAATGTGAGGAAGTTTTGATTCTTTTTCTCTGCGTCTTTTATTTTAGTCTGTGTTTTCCACAGGAAATCCAAGCCTGCGCGGAAAAGGTGGAAATCATGGTTGAAGAGAAAGAGTCCGAAACTGAGCCCCGAAGCAGTGCTCGAAAGAAGCGGTCAAACCGGCGAAAGGAAGATCAATTCATCTCCCAGACCCTGAAAAGTGTATCCCATGTCAAAGATCCTGAGGAGAAAATTAAGGCAATTATCCGAGTTGCGTACCAGATGTCTGAAGGGATGACGGAAGTCAAGGTACCAATGCTTTCAATTATCTCCACAGAATGAAGTCCTGAATCCCTCTTACTTTCATTTAGATCTCCATATCAACTCTAGGAAAGTAGTGTCAGGTGTACCTATGACATAAAAATAATAAATTGCTTAAACAACGGCCGTTTTGTGGCGCGTTTCAGAATGAAACTTGCAGTATTAAAAAAAAAACGTCTCGCACATGAAGCAATCACACGCATCGCGGCATACCGAAGTTCATATCTCATTCGATATTTGACTAAAGAAATCGAGCTAGTTTTACTTTGCAGCTTAAGATGTTTCCTAACTTTTTTGTTGTTGCATTAAATCTGATCCGAGAAACAGATCTTCAGCTATACGCGCTTCTGTCAAACTAACTTTTTCTTCAGTGATGTAAATCTCAGATTTACTGGTCAAGATTTCTATCTCAGTGGTACACAAGCTTGTGGTGCAAAAGTGACTTCAATAAGATAGTTGAGCGCTTCATGAATGAATTTAATATTACAACAATATGATATGGCAGTTTAGGGAGGAGTTACACTAATGTGAACTTAGCTGCGATTTTCAGAAGCAAAAGTATCCGAGTATTATTTATTTTTCGAATAACCTTGCAGTGTTCAAGTCTGATTTTATTTTGCATGGCGTGGGTGTTGCTGAAATGTTGTTCTCCGTTTGGTTGTTTCCTATAACAAATATCTAGGTGGGTTTGATGCTGTACTTTCAAGCTCTTTTGCCAATTTGAAGTAGTTCAGTTAGACATCTGGTGGTTCAGAAGTACTGTATTAGTTTACCGGAGAACATTAAAACGGACGTGAATTCGAAATTTCAGAATGAATTGAAAGCTGCCCAAAAGAGGTGTACTCAAGCTGTGAACGAAAGTGATCAGTTGAGAATGGAATCAACGAAAAGTACCCTTGCGCGACAGCGTATAGAAGAGCTTTGTCGTCAGTTGCAGCGCCACAACAAAGCCATGAAAGACGAAATGTCGAAATTTCAACGGGAGGATGAAGAGCGACGGAAGGAAGTGACTCAGGGATTTCAAAACAAAATAACCGAGATCAATTCTTTAATTCAAGACCACAATGACAAAAACGGAGTTTTAAAGAAGCAAAATCTTGAGATTCGTGAACGTTTGGACGAAATGATAGAACGGTATGTGAGGCGTGAACAAGAAGTGAATGACATGATGAGATCTGCCGAGCTTCAGACGTCATTGGCTGAAGCCAAAATTGCCAAAGCTGAAAAGGATTTCACAATCAGCCGTGAATTATTTTTAAAGGAGAAAGATACTTGGACCAAGGTGAGAGAGCTTTTGACCGTGATCATAGTTATCGAGTTAACTGAGATTTTGAAAGTAATTCTGGTTTTCTGTTCATAGCTGGAGGAACACTATAAAGCGCAAATTGCTTTGCACGAGTTCAATGAGAAACAGCTGAAAACGGAGGTGGAAACGTACTCGAGCAAGTACAAGGAGTTCCATGATGCTTTTGAAACTTTTCAGAAAAACATGACCAAAGTAAGTTTCCATTCCGCTGTGTGAATTTTGGTTTTAAAATGCTCGATTCATCAAAGACGACGAAGAAGATATCTACTTTGGAGAAAGAAGTGACGAGGTGGAAGGACAAATATGAAGCCGCGATAGTACTAGTTGATAATTCTCGGAAAGACAAGGAGAAGCTTCTGACGCAATTAGAAGCTTCGAAATTTGCGTGCGAGCGACTGAAAGGATTGTGCAGAGCCGTAACAGATGAACGGCAAAAGCTTCGAACAATGGCAAAGCCGACAGCTTCACTGAATGACGAAGGTGAGTTCGAGTCTTCAGTATTTGAAGCGTAATTATTGAAACATAATGTTTTTGGATGAAAGTGTGCTAGGAATTAAATCTTCGAAGCAATTTTTTTATATGAAAGAAAAGTCCGGAGAGGGATATTCTTGATTAGTTGGTGAATTTCTTCCAAAAGGGCTTGCATTTTGGATGGATGAACTATTCTTAATTTTTGCCATGTAAAAGAAGGGATTTGGCAAGACAATAATTTTCACTTGTTTGACGACTTTTTTTTTTTATCGGGAGCGAAGAAATACTCTTATTTCTTGAATAAATTCCCCTCATCGCTTATTTTCTTTCGATGGGGGAAAAGGTGAACTTCGCGAATTTCTTCACTAGCAATATTTCCCATGCTGAAAGTATACTATCGAAACGTGAAAAATCTTGCGAGCTAATGATCTACACGAAGAGATCCCCCGTGAATCTGATTATTTTTTTAGTGCTGTTATGAAAGGGTTCACTCCTTGATGCTGTATCATAATTTTACCTTACTACTATGTTACTTCAAAGAAACTTCTCGAAGGAGAGAGATTTCTGATGCTTTCCCACAGTTTTCCTGTCTGTTCTCTGAATGAGTCTAAAGTTATTTTTCATGTTAGGTATTCATTTCGAACGTATCCCTACTGATGGGACTATGTTGATTGGTTCAGGGTATATTGTTCCATATAAATGGGCTTTCATGTCGCTTGAAGATGGATTTATGCGAAAATCTAAGACATTATTGTTCTGAGATGCATTTAAAATGCTTCGTCCGGTTGGGAAGAAGGGCTTTTTATGTAATCTCATATGCACTACCTTCGAGGTAATCCAAATTGAATGTGTGAACTGTGGATTAATTACAAGAAAATTCAGGCGACATGAACGATTTTCGCGTAGTTTGACGCACTAGGTGTGATTTTGAAAAACATTCATTTTTATAATATTCATTTTTACCCCTTGTTCATGTGGGTTTTAAGAAGAATTTTGATTTTTTCTCTCTTCTCTGATGACGATGCGATGTTCAGTCATCTTGGACGAATGGGACAGTTACATAGAGACCACGTTGCAGCGCATGAAGGACTGCAAACGTGTCATGTCGGTTGCTGCGTGTCCCAATTGCAGCCCTGCATCTGCAGTCGCACAAGCGCCGCCTTCCGCGGAAAACAATGCTTCCTGTGCCAAGGCTAGTCCTGCCTCCGAAGGATAAAGTCCTACTAAAATGAGCCTCGTTTGAGAAGTGTGTCCGTCCTTCGGGGGGCTAACCTGTTTTTGCGTTCACCCTGTTTCGATTTCGCGTGGTCACGCCATTGTGATGTATGTGGAAGGTTGATGCTGCCTTTTTACCCGTGTTTTTTGTCCTTGTTGGACTGCGGTGTTCGAACTCATTTGCCATGTAATTGTGGCTTTATAAACATTGTCTTTACTAGTGAAGGTTGATTTGAGTGACGTTTCGGGGGGTGTAGTAAATTTCCAGTGCGCTCTTTTTCGTGAACTGCATCTCAAATATTTTTCTCTTATATCTGATCCGAATGATCAAATTAAATTTCTACTGTATTTGGGATTACGAGGTTACTTGTGAAAAACCTCGCAGCTGTTGATAATTTTTTCCCTGCGTTCCAATGTATTCAGAGCAAGATCGAGCAAAATATTCTCACGTAAGATTTTTATTTTTCTGCATAAATCAGTAATATGCTTGGGAATTTCGGGGATTTCCTCTCTTGACGAAGTGAAATCCAATTCCGAGATTACGTCGCGATTTCCTTACTGTACTTTAATTTATGTACAGAATTTGCGAACGAGTACAGTGTTTCTTTCAATTTTCGAGCGCTGCTGATTTTGAGATGAGTTACACAGATCGGAATTTTAAATTGGCCAACTCTCTTGAAACGCGATTTCAAAAGATCTATAGCAATTTTTACGTTTGAAGATGTCATGCACTTACTCATTTACTATGCCTCCTTATTTAGAGTACAGTATTTGATTTTGTAGAGGAATTTACGTGTTCTTTGGACATTTGTTGAACGTGTTTTCTTCCAGCATGAAGACATTCGACAACATTGATGCAGTGGTGCTCGACATTGAAGGCACTACGACGTCCATATCGTTCGTCAAGGTTAGTTCATCAAATTTGTTGGTTTGATGAAGTTCCGTTTCAATGATTGTTGATGTGACATTGTCAATAACGTTTAGAAACTTGAATTGAATTTAGTCGTTTATCTGAAGTTCAATCTTCTCTCGTACAATGAAATGATTCTTTTTAGGATGGGTGGTAAACATTTGAGGGATCTATCTTTCTGTTGGACATCTTGTGTTTTAATCCACCACAAATTTCAAGGCATCTCATTATTTTTCGCCCCAGTTTTGGAAAGCATCAAAATATTTTCTTTTCTATTTTGCGCCATTTTTGAACACCCTATAATGCATTTAATATCCTGTCATTTTGATTGCAGGAGATCTGTGCCGAATCAGTTGAGATCTCTGTCGTATTTTGGTTTTCCAGGATGTCTTGTTCCCCTACGCAGTTGACCACGTTGAAGAATTTCTCGTTAAAAACTGGAACGATGAAAACGTTCAGCGGCTGGTGAAAAATTTAGTCGACGAAGCAAAGAAAGACGATTACAACATGCAGGTCGAAGAGACAGTTGTAAGCATCGTCAACTTCATTAAGCTTCTCGTGGAAATGGACAAAAAAGTGACGAGCTTGAAAGAACTTCAAGGCTTAATATGGAAGAGCGGTTACGACGATCGTTCACTTCTCGGCCAGTACGCTACAGAAAGCCGAGTACTATTCAAAATAAATGATATATTTTTTTTTGTCATGTTCCAGCGTTTTTGGCGATGTGGAGAGAAATTTGCGGCAATGGCGGGAAAATGGTAAAAGGATCTACATCTATTCGTCTGGAAGTGTGAATGCGCAGAAGCTTCTATTTGGGCATTCTGTCAGTGGTGATCTTACGAGCTTGATTGACGGTTATTTTGATACGAATATTGGTCAGAAACGAGTTTCAGAAAGCTATGAGAAAATATGTGAATCTGTTGAAACAAGGCCGGAAAAATTACTGTTTTTGACGGACATACCGGAAGAAGCTATTGCTGCGAAAGAAAGCGGTTATTTTGTTGGAATCTTGTCGAGACCTGGGAATGCTGAGGTTTCTACTCATTTTCCCGTATTCAAGTCTTTCGATGAAATCGTTTTGTGATGGTAATTTTGACTGAGGAAAGCGCTTCGAGTTGTGGTTATACAGCAGATGAAGTTTTTTTCTTTCGATATACTATGAGGGTTGGTTCATAAGTCCTGTCAGCCTTTTGCATCCTTTTTTGGAGTATTTATGGATACATGGAGACAAGCAATTATAATCCTATGATTGAATTTACTGATCGTTTTTCCAAATACACTTACACAAATTGTGAAGTCGAAGCAGATGTAAGTGCAACCTATATCTGGAAAGTTGGATTTTACATACTTGAAGGAAATGATGCATTTAGTAAAGATGAATTATTTTCTGGGAGTGCTGCCAAACGTCACAAATATTTGGAAAATCTAGGTAAATATTGTCTCAATTTTGATAACCTTGTTTTTATCTCGATCATGTCAATTTTTGTAGTATTCATAATGAATCTGTAAAAAAGGAGCTGAAGTACTTCTGAACCATCCTTGGGTGTGTACAGTGTATTTGGTTGTGTGTCGTGAAATTAATGAAATTTATCTTGACCATTTGAATTTCTTCACAATTTCAGAAAACTGGAGTGATGGGAAGAGTATGATGTTCTCTCTGTGTCTGGAAATGGGAAATTCGCGAACGAAGTGGTGAATTTTTTTTTTTTTTTTTTTGGGTGATCGTGTATCTTTGTTGTGGTTCCTTCTCCAGAGGACTCCGGGATTTCGTCGGTATCTTGCAGGTCAGTCTTTTTACTTCTCTTTCCTAGAAACTCAACTCGGATGTTAAATTTTTGCAGATATGATCAGTATGATTTTATCTTCACTGGGGAATTATTACCCTCAGTATCCGAAATGTATTCGATTGAAAGACAAGAATATTCGCAATGATTTTTTGGGAAAGAGTATGCAAATCATCCGTTACTTCGTTTCACTCGCTATTTTCGAAGTTCGCTCGACTTCATGAAGCATTTTGAGCTCTGCTCCGAACGCGTTAAAAAAAAAACTCACACAAAATGGACTAACGTGGAAATTCTTTTGGCTCGAAATCAATTTTTGAAGTATTATTGACGCATAATTCTTGTTCAGATTGTTGAAAATTTCTAGAATATTTTCGTCCTGCTAAAAACTCTAGTTTGCCTGAAGCCTGGGGAACGAAGAAAGCTATTTGTGCGAATGATTCGAATGAGAGAAAAAACCCTTAGTACCATAGGTGCAGTATTCGCAATAGGATGGCAATTGTTTGCGGTGTTGGAATTGATGAGAGGAAATTGCCGAAATGAAACCAAATCTTACGAAATTCGTTTCAGTGGATGCAGAAGTTCTGTGAAAACTTGTTCTTTTCATCCACTGATAAGCTAGATTTGAATACCGCTCGGCGGATCATGAGTTTTTACGTGATAACAATTTCTTCTAGGAAGGAAATTATGGGCGAAAAACGCATTTAGCTTTTACATGAGCAGACTTCATGTTCCGGAACCCCTTATTTTGTTGACCATCAGGAATAATATACAATACTGTACAGTACATTCTTTGAGATTAAGACCTGACGAGAAAAAGGTACGGGGAAAATACTAAAAGGGAGACAATTTTAATCTTTTTAACCAGATTTGAAAGGTTAATGTGATCGCAATGTAAATTCTCAATTACGGTATTGTATGTGTCACTTTGTCTGAATGCATCGTGAATTATGATCAGATTTCTCAAACATCGGCCACATTTGAATTTTTAGGCGTGAAAAACGGTGGCCTATGTCCGATTAAGTAGAGCAAGTGGATTGTTTTCATCCACTTCAATACGAGGGGTTAATGTCAGAAATGGTACTTTTTCATATTTTGGATTTGTACCTTTCGGTCGGTTACAGCTTGTAGTTGAATGAATATAGTGAATAAAATTTAATTATCGGTACTTATTCTTTTTTTTACACTAACACAAACGTTTGTGGGAAACTTATGGTCGGTCCTAATCCACCCTATACATTTACGGAACACTTTCAAATTATAGTCAAACCTTTTCACGTCGAACTTCAAGGGACCAGCAAGATATGCGAGTTAGGGAAACAAGCATTTTTGTTTGTTTAAAACAATTCGAATTTGTGATATTCTGGGCTTTGAATTGCCTCGTTAATGAGTTGACAGGATGCTGACGTTGAAGGCAGAGGTTCATTTTCCCAATTATTATCTCTCTTTCCTGTGTCAATAAAATAATAGCCGAAAGACCTGAAAAAAAAGTAATTATGGAGGTTTTAGGGGGAAGCGTTTGAATTTGGGAGGTTTTGTTCCCGAGAGAATTCAGACGAGGATTTTGAAAAAAATTTTACATTGGGAGATTTTTGGACTTATGGAGGCTTGAGTTATTAGAGTTCAACTGTATTTCTTTCACCAAAGCCGAACATTTTCTTGGGCCTTGGAATTTGTAAACCGGCGTAAATTCAGCAAAAAAATCAATTTTTATAATAATCGTTTGCGTAGAGAAGTGATGGTTGTGGCTTGCTTTTCTATAACTTGAATAAAAGCTATTTCGGAGGGGCGAAGGATAATCCGTGAGCCGAGCGCCGCCTGAAGCCATGGGCAACAAAAGCAAGCACCACAATCACCGGCGCTCGATCCTCAACGCCCGTAACTACGATGATTTATCAAAAGAGGATCTGAGAGAAATTCTGAAACATAGAGGCTTGCAGACGACAGGCAAGAAGGAAGTGCTTGTGAGTCCGACCTGCCTCCGTTCGAGCAGCACGTGTTGATGCGTAGATTAGACAATTATCTATTTCTTTCCGACTCCCCCGTCCACCCTGAGTTCAGTTTGTGCCGGCGTGTTCTGTCCTTATCTTGGTGCTCTTCATACCGAAGTTGGTAGTGACAATGTGGCGCACGAAATCCGATTTTGTGGTGATCTCGGTTCCCGATCTTGCACCTGAGGTAGTTTCGCATGCGAGTTTGGTGTTTTTTTTTCTGTTGGTCGCGTTAGATCATCATTATTTTTTTGTCGATGATGGATGCCGTGTGACTGATGCTTGTGTGTTCCCCCCCCCCCTTCTGGCGCAGGTAAAGCGACTGCAGAAATCGGATCGAGATTTGCAACAGAAGCAGACGGAAGGAATCCCTGCTTCACTAATGCCTCAGCGTGTGGATGGTCAAGACGGTTCTTTGAAATCCGGTAGGTTGGAGTCGTGGAATTCGCTGGGAGATTGGCGCGTTACTAGACGAGCAAAAACGCGAATATTTTGACGAGTCAGAGGTGTAAATGTGCAATTTGTGTCGAAGGAAGGTTGGAGAGGGAAGTTGATTACGAGGGTTGGTTTATAAGTTTTGAAACTTTTTCAAATGCATCCAACGAAGATTCAACGATTCCAAGAAAATGTTCGCTCCTCAATAGCCCCATCATTTGGCAACACTTTGGTGCTATTCAACATACTCTCCGCCGATTTCAATGCATTTTTTTCATGCGATGAATCAAACGATCAAAACACTGCTGAAAATTGAGTTCCGTTAGTTCATTCGTCTGCTCTTCGATTTATTGAATTGAACGCATGGAAAAAATGCAACGAAATCGGCGGAGAGTACTGTATGTTGAACAGCACCGAAGTGTTGCCAACTGATGGGGCCATGAGATTACAACTTTTTTGGGATTGTTGGATCTATTCCAAAAAGTCTCAAAACTTATGAACCAACCCTCGTATTAGTGGGAATCTCGGGACAGCTATCATCTCCTGTCGAAATGAAAGAGCTGGAAAAGTTTTGGCGAATTCAGGAAATACAGTAAATTCCTATTCCTTCAGATTTGATCATAATTTTAAAATTAATGGCCAAAATATTCGCAAAAGTTAGAGGTGCGAATGGTTAATTTTGGTTGAAGTAAAGTTGGAGAGGGAGTGAGGAGAGGGAAGTTGAACATTTGTAGGAATCTCTGGACAGCGATTAGCATTTGTCGAAATGGAAGAGCAGGATAAGTTTTGGCTTCTCCAGGAAATGAGTTTCTGTTTCTCGTCTGTCTTTCAGAGTAATGGCGAGGGTTTTTTCCTGAAATTGTCGAGCAATTTTTCAAATCCTGTCGCATGTGCTGAACACTTGTTGGGATTATTTCAATTTTTTCCCCCTTCCTCCGCTTTTTCCCGACCTTGACACCAATTTCATAGTTATGTAATGATTATACTGTAGTACACTTCTCCCCGAAAAATACAAGTTTTTATGGGTCTGGTAGCGTGTGAACTATTGTACTCGGTACTGTATTTCAGACTCGTGTCGGCAAACGGAATTCCGAGGTTTTTCATCCGGATCCGCGAGCCACGCATTTTCTTTCCTCCGGGAAATCGACGGTGAATTTATTGAAGAAATTCTTGCGTCTGAATTTTCTAAAAGTCGGACTTTCACTAAATTCCTGGAGTTGTCCTTTGAACTTACCTTAGAGTCGTATTCGTTATGATGCAACAGAAATACGATTTCAAGCTTCAAATATGGTATGGATTTCCTATTCGACGGAATGACGCGAGAACTAAAAATTAAACGTGTTATTTGATCATTTTTGTGAACTTGTTCGTGATGTGAAAGCAGATGCGATCATTTACCGTCCTACAAATGCAAATTCAAGGGGTTTTTCCCCTGAAAATACTCCACAGTACAGGAATGGTTCTGATGAAAAGAAATCTTCTCCTTATGCCTTGGTGTGTGTTGCAATTTTATCGCTGCAATTCCACGCATTTTGGAGTAACATTTGAAAATTTGTTTTCTTGGGGAATCAGGACTTTTTCGTTCATTTTGATCGAACGAAACTTCTTGATTTTTTGCTTGCCTGTTCCGTTTGGGGAAGGAAAATGAATTTGCCATTGTGCAGCTTTTCGAGACTTTAAAAATACTCTCACTGCATTCAAGCTTTTGTGAATTTTCTTGACGGGTAGGAAGGTTAATTCTTCT
Organism: Notodromas monacha; assembly: GCA_905338405.1. Classification (NCBI taxonomy): domain Eukaryota; kingdom Metazoa; phylum Arthropoda; class Ostracoda; order Podocopida; family Cyprididae; genus Notodromas; species Notodromas monacha. The sequence goes on along the minus strand of CAJPEX010000129.1, from coordinate 33,711 downwards.
GATGATCTCATTCTGATCATTCTGCCTTTGTCTGTTTCACAGTGAACGGCATGTCTGGAGCTGTGCCAAATGGGTATTCACGGTGTTCATCAGCGGATCTCAGGAAGGAAAGGGCGGGTATTGTGCTCTGGAAGCGACCGTTGACAACTCTGCAATATTTCAGTCTTGAGCTGAGCTATCAATTGGGAAATTTGGCGTACAAGCTGAACCAACACAGGGCCAAAGTCACTTTACTGATGCTGTTCCTTGCGTTGTCCGTAATTGGATATTATGCCGAAGGGCCCCACCAGAAAGTGAGTAATTTCTTTCCTCTTGAGCTGCGACGTGATAAACTCGTATTTCGTGACGTGATTGAAGATGAATAGTGCGTCGTCACTTGAGCCATTAGATTTTTGGATGTTCGCGAGATTATTATGCCCTGTTTGAAGAGACCAAGATATCCAACGGAATCTTTTAAAACAAAACGTCTTATGGCGTGCTCTGAATAATTTTGAGATTGGAATTTTTTCTTGCTTTGAACGAGAGCTTACTTGATTCTGACGATATGTGTTATTGTTCATTGCGAATTTCATCACGTTTCCTGTCAAAAAAGGTACATTTACGGTAGAATCAAAATTTTAAGCAATGTAATTCGGAAAATCCGGATTACAAGATCGACGTGATGATTTTTTCGTCTAAATCCGAAGTGGATGGCATGTTTTACTAAATTTTGTAAATTTGTTTTGTTGAAAATTTGAAGAAAAATAGATTCCATGATTTTGTCTACAACGGTTTCATCTGTACAACAATTTTTTATATTGTGGTTTCGTAGGGTTCTTTATCCATGTTATTGGACATGTAGGGGTTCTATACGACGAAATTCTCTCTGCGACGATTTTTTTTCTAGTCCCTTGAATTTCGTTGTGGAGGGAGTCCACCGCAGTTTCTGCTATGACTTCGATATAAGCGCATCGTAAAGGAAGATTCTTTACTTTTATGGCTCTTGTGATGGGATTTTGCATTTACAGTGTGTTGAAGTCCGTTTTTCTTTCTTCGCTTATTTACAGCTTGTGGTTCCAGCCGAGAAAATCCTACTGTGGTGCCTTTATTGGGTTGGCCTTGGTGTTCTGTCGTCGATAGGTCTCGGAACAGGGCTGCACACGTTTCTACTGTACCTGGGCCCTCATGTGGCAGCTGTAACACTTGCGGCGTACGAATGTAACAGCTTAAATTTTCCCGAGCCACCTTATCCTGACGAGTGAGTTTTATATTTATTTGATGACCTTATATTTCTTCCTTTTTCTGAGGGTCCAAGAGTTGTATTCAATGTATTAGAATCTGGCGGAACTGAGTTGAATACAGTATTTGAAGTTTACAGGAATGTTTTGTTGTATTGTGCCAGCGAGTCTCATGTGCGAACAATGACTGGAAAAAAATCGCTTACCTCGTGACTATGTTAGCATCTCGTTCGGAAAACCGTGCCAAGCTCTCCGAATTGTTTCTTTCCGGGTTTTTCAAATTTTTTTTTGCGGTACAGTAAGCTGTATGACGTTTTTCGAATCACCTTCTTTTCCTGGTTGCAGTGTACAGTACAGTAGTTTAAATGCGCGAGCAACTGAAGAGTTGAATATTTTTTCCGTTGTATGCTGTGGTCGAACTTTTTTTTTTAATACCGAACTGATCATTGATTTATTTCTTTTTAACGATTCAGCATACCACGAAGAACCCCGCACCTTCTCGTTTATGAAGTTTTTCTACTTCGTTGTTCAGTATTTAGATACGCTTAATTTATCTTCTAAGTCGTGAGCATGATTTCAAAATTGTTTTTTGAAAGTCGTCATTATCCAAGAAATGCCCGTGTGGATTATTCTTGCAGTGTATAAGGAATAAATATAGAACCTGCGCTTCTAGTGTCGTCTAATTCCTACAACTGCTTTTGTAACCACCATACTCTCATAATTACGATTTATGCGAACTATGCTAGGAGAATAGCTAATTTTAGTTTTCATTCTAAATTTTGTAACTTCATCTCGCAACAGTTCAGAGATTTGTAGGCTAGTCTACGATGTTTTGTCTATCTCAAAAATCGCGAGAGACGTTCATCTATTTTTTTCAGGTACATGAAGTATGTTCCGTTTTTCTAAAATGTACGCGAATTCTTTTTTGCAGATTATTATGTCCGGATGGCAGCAGTAGAAAAACGGGTTGGTCAAACGTTCCGATAAATATATGGACGATCATGAGTAAAGTTAGACTCGAGGCATTCATGTGGGGTGCAGGTGAGAATTAACTGCATGCTGATTTAAGTATTGATTGTAATTTGCGTTAAAATTGTTCTGAAATTCAGGTACTGCCTTGGGTGAATTACCTCCGTACTTCATGGCGAGAGCTGCCCGTTTATCCGGAACTCATCCGGATGACGACGAGTTCAAAGAATTCGAGGAATTGCAAGAGCTTCAGCGTCACCCTGAAAATTTGGTATGCCTCAATTAAAAAATAAATCTTTTTTTTCTTGATAACCCACGATTTGAAGCGTTACCAGTGTTGCGCACGTACATGATCATAATTTTGTGTATACACTCGCATCACTATTATCATATTTGTTGTAGTTTGATTCGATGTCGTTACTCGGACTTCCGTTTGGTTCGCTAATGTTTGAAATATGCTCTGATAAGTCACTTTGATACTGTCTCTCCGTCTCTCTCTCCTCTGTCCATGGCGATTGCATGCGATGAACTCAAATTTGGTTCTGGGGAACACAGACTGGTGTTCATAATCTCTCCGTGAGTTCTCATCTTCTTTGTGGACGTAGGCGGGTTATTTTCTTCTTTGTCACTTCCGCAGGAACATTCTGAAAAGCATCCATGTTTGTCAGAGTCCAAAAACAATGGGCGCTCCATTTCCTTGTCGGTGGGCTAGAACTTCACATTGTTTTGTGTTTTATGCATGTAACTTCTATAGGAAACCTTGATTTAGGTTGTTTCCTTCAAGATGACGATTTTGATTGAATCAATTCGATTTAGCGGAATTTTGCTTAAAAATCTCGAAGTTACTTTCCCTTGAGAATTATTTGTTAATTGCGTCGTGGTATGTTGGTACTGTATACCGTTTATTGTTTAATTCAATGCATGATAATCTTGTCTGAAACAATTTTTTAGTTGTATATTGACTTTCTTTTATGTCCCATAGGGTTATCTCTCCGTAATATAGGGGTTCTCCATAACGAAATTCTCTCTTCATTGTGCAGTATTCTTTTCTGATCCCTTGAATTTCTGTCTATTGTAATGAAAGCCTTTCATGCGGGGATTTGTGACTTGTTACCATTCTATCTCAGAGATTTTTCCTTCTTACGTACGCCATGAATGAACTCTTTTAAATTGTTAATCACTTATCAGTTGCTTTTGTATTGTGTGTGGTAGCATTTTTCAAGGTTGGATTGTATCTGCATGGGTTTGCTTGAAGAGAAAGAGTCTGGAAAGAAATGGTTTATCGAAGAAACAGGCACGAAAAGAGCGAATGTGAAAATGTCACATGAGTTCTCTGCGAGTGCTTCAAAGGGCGATCGCCTAAAATAGCAATTACACGAAAAATCTGGTTGATTTCGTGAAACATCTATTTTGTGAACTCGTTTCATCCTGCATGATTTCTGTATTTGCGATTTCGTTACTTTTTCTTGGGAATGGTCTTCAGAGGCAAAATTTGGCTCTTCTAGTACAGCGCGTGTTTTTTCGTGGTACAGTATAACCAGTCTTCATTGATTTTATCAAGATTATTGTTTGGTGTGTTTGCCGTGGGATTAGTTTGGTTTTCTGCGTACGCAGCATTATCGACTATTTTTCTCTCATTTTCTAGTCGATGGTGGACCGTTTGAAGCTTTCAATTGAAAAACTTGTGGAGAAAGTCGGTTTCTTCGGAATCCTGGTCTGTGCTTCGGTAAGTCGAGTTTGTTCATGTTCACTTCTCTCCAAATCAGTATTTCAGTGTCGATCTCGCTCATTATTCACTCGCGTAATCGACATTGGAACAACAATCTTCGTTTCTGTGCAGATCCCCAATCCTCTGTTCGATCTCGCGGGGATCACATGTGGGCACTTCCTAGTACCATTCTGGACGTTCTTCGGTGCTACACTGATCGGGAAAGCCGTGATTAAGATGCACATTCAAAAGTTGTTCGTGATTATCGCGTTTAATGAAAACCACGTAGAAAGTGCTGTAGCGATGCTCCAGTACGTGCCGATTGTTGGCAAGAAGGTACAAGAGCCTTTCAAGGAGTTTCTGCAAAAACAAAAACTAAAGTTGCATCGATCATCCAGCGCCAAAACTGGACCGGTGAGACATCATGCTTTCATTGATATGGTTCAGTGTTTTTTGTTAGTAAATATTTTAAGCCTTGATGTAATTTTCGAAATATTCTCATAAATTCTGGGGATGGATGTTGGTCCAAAATGACGGTAGTACGTAAACCTCAGCAGCAGTTTGATGACGATGTGATTTATTCCGTGAGAAGTCTGCTGTTCGTTTACAAGCGATTTTAAATAAAGTTTTGAATAACCATCGATTTTATATATTTTATGGGACCGGTGAGACATCATGCTTTCATTTCTAATATTCAGTGTGGGTTGTTAGTAAAACTGTTGAGCCTTGATGTACTTTTTAAAATATTCTCAAATTATGGGGATGGATGTTGGTCCAAAATTACGGTAGTACATAAACCTTGGCAGCGGTTTGATAACGATGTGATTTATTCTGTAAAAAGTCTGCTGTTATTTTACAAGCGAGTTTAAATATATTTTCGAATAACCATCGATTTTATAGGATTTCAGTACATTTGAGATGAATTGGCAGTCATCCCTAGTTTCATTTGTTCCCGCATCGTGGGTTCATCGTGTGTGTGCATTCTAATTAATACAATACCATAGTAATACATCTTTCGTTAGATTGGAAGTATGTTTCTGCTGAAGCGGACGTGCAGCTGTTGAAAACTAATGATATCATTTCCCGGAAATTCGATAAACTCTTTTTTAGGTGCCAGAAAGTTGGCTGCAATGGTTCTTTGAAAAGCTGGTGGTTGCAATGGTGGCGTATTTCTTGCTGTCGATCGTCAACGCTTGGGCGCAAAACTATCATAAAAGACTGACGGCGGAGAAGCGGCCGCTTTCCAAGGCAGAGAAGCAGAAGTGACGTGTTTCTGGGGCTCCCTGGGTCAACTACAAGTCCCTCTATCACATCGTCTGACAGCTTTTTCACTGCTCAAGCACTCGAGTCAATCGCCCATTCCACTCTTGAGGGGCTCCTGAAAAGTTGCTTAAATCGAGTACTTTAGTCCAGGAATACGAAGACGATTCCCGCTCCTAATTTGCTGCATATTGACTCCCTTTTAAGTGTCTTTGGGAACGACTCCCCGAAAATCGTCCGTCGCGGTTTTTCCCGAAATTGAGCTGCGAACGCTAAATTTTGATTTCCGATCTGCTTTATGACGCCTACCTCCTTTTTCATGTTTTTCTACGTAGAAGAGAATATCCGGAACCAAGTGTTCGGAAGAAAACAAAAAATTTCACACATCAGAATAATATTCTGGTTTATTGGATAAACCAGAATAATTACTCATGCATTATTCAATTTTTGTTCATCGTTGCTGCCTGGTTCCGGATGGGAAAAAAATCTCGTATCCTGTGACTAAAAGTACTGATTTTGCAGCTTGTGGAAGCCCTCGTATTTGTAGTCCTGGTATATGTCTCTCTAGCTAAGGAAAATACGAGTTTGGTGATGAAGATACTTTCTTTTTCGGCGGAATCAGGGATGTCCCCGTGGACCTGTGAGGTTGTTGATCGTTGAGCTGGGGAAAGGTGTTCCGTGTAGAGCATGTTAACTTGGCCGGTGTTGCGTGGATTCCTGGATAGTTTATTCGATCAACGAGGCTGGATATTATTTCTCACTGACGGAGTGGCCTGAATTTATTTATTTTTGCGACCGTTTCATTGATTGAGTAGTTTTTTTTATTCGTTTGAGGCCCGAATTTCATTTTTTTATTCGATTGGGTGCGGGTTGAGTTAGTAATGTATCTTCGTCAGGATTTGAATTTCTTCGAGCGACAAAGTTTAAGAAAAGTGGGAGGATTTTATGAAATTATATCTTGCATCAACGACCGTAGTTTTCCGTTGAAAAATTTTTCCCCGTTCAGGAAAGTCATATAATTTTGTGATTCACTTTTTTTGCGATGGGTTTTCTGGTCATGGATGGAATAAGATTTAAATTATTGAGCGCGTTCTTCCAAGGGAATTATTTTTGGTTTTCTTGGTTCACAAACGTTGAATAATCACAAAATTAAGCGCATGGAGAATATTAGTTTTTTTTTCGTAAAAATAGTTTTGCTGAGATGATTTGGAATTGCAAACCGTTCAAGAGGTACAAAAGTATGCAGGAAATGGAAAGTGCGGGAGAACGCCTATTAAATGTTGAATGTCTTGTTCGATGGGACGATAAGAAATGTCGGTTCTTGTTCATGCATCAGATGGCGGGAAATTTTCAAAAATAATAATTCAGTTTTTAACTGTAGAGTTGGCTTATCCTTACGTCTGCTACGGCGCTGTGAGCTTGATTTGCGCCGTTTTTGGTTTCTCCGCTGTTCGAGCTGTGATGTTCGGAGATTATTCAGCGAAGCTTGAATTTATTTATTGCGTGGCTTTTTTTTTTTTTTTGTGTGAACGAGAGTCAATTTTCGTTGCACAGGATTTGGTCGGAAAGATTTTATGGTTTTGTGGACGAGATCAATTTGTGCGAACAGTAGGTCAAGGGTTCCCACCTTGGATAGGGAAGACGTCGTGGAGTATTCTGTGAAGTTCATCCGTGTATGCGATATTGTCAGCGTGAGTAAAACGTTTTAAGGGGAGCGTTACGCATTCGTGATCCTTGGAGACCGCGTGTTCTTTGATTCCCAGTGTGTTTGACGCAATCTTTACTTTTCAACCACTGTTTTTGCAATTTTTCGCTAATTTTGGGTTAATTTATTGCAGATGCTCCGTGGAGGGGCTGAGGTAGGATGAATTTTTCTTGTGTGTCTTCGGCGTTGATGAAGTACCTCGTATATTCGTGATGCATATTTCGTCGTGTGATTCCGAAGAGACGTCGGCAGAAGCGATTGACAGAAATGGAGATCTCGAATCTGGTTCGAGGGCCGTCCAAAGGTGAATATTGTACCCGGCTTTTTTGAACTTGGCAATTTTTTCTGGTTATTGTTTCTGGGTCAAGGTGCTCGGGCAAGAAGTCTTCATTGTTTTTGGGATTCGCTTAATTGGTATTCATGCAAAAAGGGACGTAATTTTTGCATTAGCGTAACTAATTTTACTTAAACCAAATGAATTCCAACAAAGAAGGCGACAGCTAATTACAAAAAAAGTTTGATGCATTGGGCATGAAAGTGGAAAGAGCAAAAAATTAGGCAAACATTTTCTCTAGGATTCACTTCATTCTCGTCGTGAAACTTTCAGAAATCTTCTAACCGGCGAAGTCGCATTCTAGTTCGCTTGTCCTCAGTCCCTAGCTCATGATTAATTTTCATGATGAATGAGAAATTATTTTATGAATATTTTTCATTGGTTTTCTGGAGACTGAAATATTGAGACAACCCTTGCTGAACAAAAGATAAGCTCGACAACTGAATGCAAAAGAATTGGCGACCAAGATTTTGAATCAAATTTTCGCAAAACTATCCATTGCTGGGAGCACTGAACGAAAAATTAAGCTGAAACTCAGGATTTCCCGATGGTCTTTTCGTCTTTGACAAAATATCTCGTGCTATTGTAAAAAAAGCTGTTGTCGCGATTTATAATTTTTAATACGGTGGCTTGCTTTGTTTTCTTGAATTTCCGATCGGTGTCACTTGAATTTGACCGAGAATGACCTTGCCAAATTTTTTTTCTGCATTTTATGCTGTGTAACCCATTCGAGTTTGGTAAAATGCGTGCAAAAAAAAAGTCCTCGGAGTCTCGACCATCAAATTTTGATGGAATTGACATTTTTCTCTATAAAATTGAAAACAATTCCTGACTAAATCTTGTTTTCTGATCCTGGCACGTGCAGGTCATGGAATTCATCGTGGGTCGACGGGCTCGTGTCCTGCCTCCAGCCCCTGTGGAACAAGTCCTGGAAATACCAAACGAAATCCTGCTCTTTGGTTTCGGACTGGGAAATACCCTTTTCCGAACTCCGCGACATGCAGTACTTGGCATCCGGTGCCCAAGGCGCGGTTTTCACTGCGCGCTACAAGCGAGAAATCGTCGCTGTTAAAAAGGTCTTGGACGCGTCCGACCTTCGCGAAGTCTACTTCATGCGAAAACTCCAACATCCCAACATTGTCCGCTTTTTCGGCGTGTGTTCGTCCCCGGGCACGCCGAGCTGCATCATCATGGAACTCTGCCAGGGGAACTCGCTGATGGACTACCTGAAGAAGCACCGCGAAATCGGCATCGCGCCAAATCTCGTTGTGACCTGGGCCAAAGAAATTGCCGAAGGCATGCACTACCTTCACTCGCACAAGATTGTCCATCGGGACTTGAAAAGCCCGAACGTGCTTATTGCTCGCGACGGAGCTGTCAAGATCTCGGACTTCGGCACGAGTCGCAAGTGGGCCACAGAAAGCGGCGAGTGGAAGATGAAAAGCGTTGAAATGACGTTTGCGGGGACGATCCCTTGGATGTCCCCCGAAATGGTGCGATCGGAAAAGTGTTCCGAGAAGGTGGACGTTTGGTCTTATGGTGTGGTGCTGTGGGAATTACTCACCTGCGAAATTCCGTACAAGGACGTCGAGAGGTCTTCTGTCATCTACGGCATCGGGATGGAAAAGCTGAAGCTCCCGGTCCCTTCCACGTGTCCCGATGGGTTCCAGTTGCTTTTGACGCAATGCTGGGCACTGAAACCGATAAATCGACCATCTTTTCGTCACATATTGGTTCACTTGGACATTGCTGCGGTTGAAATACTTTCTTTGCCGATGAGCGAGTTTCACAGGACGCAGGAGGATTGGCGAGTGGAGATCGGCGCGAATTTGGCAGAGACGGAAGCGGAATTGCGCAAGTATAAATCGGAGTTGTCGGACGGGGAGGATTGCAGCGACGACAGCTCGTTGCTCGTGGAGTGCTCGTGTACGGAGAGTGTGAAGAAGCTGCACAGTACCTTGGCCTCGGTGAATGACGCTCAGCGAGATGTGGAATTGATGAGATTGGAGGTTGAAAGGCAAGTCCGGGAAATTCAGGTGACGAGATTGATGCTTGAGGTGGGGAAGAAGGAGCGGGATCGATTCTCGCGACGGTTGTCCGTATGAGGGGGTCTTTCGTTTGCTTTTTTTTTTCTTCTATTCATGCCGTATTTTCAAGATTTTCCGCGCGTGGAAACTCTGAGTGTAACTCTTCATTATCTCTTGCGTCAAGTCTGAATGCTCCGCTCTGGAGTATTGGGCAAAATTCGCATTCCGTGGTCGATGAAATTAAGAAATCTCCGTGGGATTTCCTTTCTTTTGTTTTTTTCAAGATTTTGGATGCAGCGACGTATTTCTTGGAGGCAGCTAAGGTTCAACATTTCCGTGAAGTGAAACGGTGTGTATGAAAAAAATTAAATTAACTTGGAATTTCTTGTGGATTCATCTTATGCTTTGTTTTTGAATACGAATGTTGTTCTATTTCCACGTAGGTTTACATCTTGTGACAGTCTTTTTAAGAGTAAGACCGGATCACTTGGTACAGTAAATTTTCAAGTACAGTACTTGTTTTTATGAGGGGTTTTCTCTTCATATTGTATTCTCTGTTCCTTTCAAGATTTTCGGTACAGCGACGTATTTCTTGGAGTCAGCTTAGGTTCAACATTTCCGTGCAGTGAACCGGTGTATGAAAACGGTTAAATTAACCTGGAATTTATTGTGGATTTATCTTTTGCCTTGTTTTCGAATACAAATGTTGTTCTATTTACGGATAGTTTTACATCTCCTGGCAGTTTTTTTTTCTTCTTTTTTTCAAGAATAAGACTCGGTCACTTCGGAACATAGATTTCTAAGCACTTGTCTGAATCTTTTCTCTGAAATTTCTTTGCGCTTTCCCGTACAGTGACTTTTTTCTGTTTTCGGTCGAGGACCGTCGAACAGACGAAGAACCTCTCTGGAAACATTTTTGGGTGTAACCCAATGTTTTGTGTTGATTCCCGAATTCAACGGGGAAACAATTCTGGATGATGATCTCAACGTTCTCCAGTGTGTATCCCATATCAGCATCGGTTGCCACATTCATTGCCAATAATTATTTTAATTTGTCCCGGTCAATATTTGAGCAGACTTCCCGAAGTCAAGCTTGATCTCGAGGAGTTTTCTACTTCTGCAAATTTTTTTCCTGGGAAACTGATGTTTCAAACTTTTCGGTGTGACTTATGGTAACCCAATGTATGATTTTTTTGCTATATTCGATGGGAGCAAATCTCTTTAATTTCGATGGCAATACGCTTTGAATTTTTCCGAACGCTATTATTTAGCAAAGGAAAAAAACACTTTCTCGGGTAAATTTGTTGCTTTGCGATTCTCAGAATAATATTACCATGTACATTTATATTTTCTGGAAACTTTGAACTTTACTGGGAACTCAAGAGTTTAGGAATGGGTTTATTTTGGGAAGAAACGAAAGAGCATTAGTCAAAACCGTTAGAAAATTTATTAAACTACTCTGGATGATACTTGGACAAGTCTAAACATTATATAAATCGAGTATTTTACTCTACTAAAGAAATGTTCCCTTCTCAAAGAAAATATGCACTGGTGAATATTTATTTGAGAAAAAATGAAGAAAAACGATTTGAATGTTAAACTGCTTTGTTATTACTAGATTACTGTGTAGCTCTTTTTGCATTGGGATGCACTTTGATTTCCGGTGATCTGATTGTTGTGTAAATGACAACTGCTGAAATACTGGAACGGAGAAAATAATTATGGGATTTACCGTCGAGGAAATGGAACAACTCTCGTAATTATGCGTTACTTCTGAAGTTTTCGATCTTCGTGTTGAATTTCAAAGCAGTTTGCTTTCTAAAAAAAACTTTACAATAAGGTTCGATTTGAAATTGCGTGTAATTTTCTGATAGCTTTTCTCTTTTCATCATTATACGTGTGCACAACGAAATATCGTGAATCGTCGCTGAATCAATTTGCGAATCTGATGAATTTAGGGCTTATCGATCATCAATGAATTTAATTCGCGTCTGATTTTCTTCTTATAGATAGGCAGTGCTTCCTAAACTTGTTGAATATTTGATGGAAAATTGTTCTTCATGCGCTCTTCCAAAATTCCTACATTTTTTTCATTTTCATCGCTGAAATGTTTTAGGTGCGGTGATCTGTTCGAATTCTTCTTTTCCTTCGCGCACGGTTTTAAAAGTATCCCATCTTTTCAGTATTGTGTTGTTGCTGTTGTAAGTACATTAGTTTGCTCATGGTAGAGAAACGTGTTTTGGCTGTTGAATTCGTTTGCTCAATTGTTACAAACGCGCGGATGTTCTCTAGTGAGACCGGATACGGAAGCGCCCAGCAATCGCTTGGAAATGATTTTTAGCTTTTACGAAACCGTCCGAAATGCTTGGTTGATGTGCAAACGCTGGCTGAAAAAGAGATGCTGATTTTGTTTTTCGTTGTATGTGTGAGGAATCCAAGAATCGCAAGCTGTTTTTTTTTTATCAGGGTGAACTGCAAGTTTTGTTCCGTGCGAAATTTTTATTTTGTGTACTGGTGTGAATTACGCCGTCCGATTTATTTTGTGCTGTGCGTGTTTTGTCGATCGTGTTGTAATTTTTTTGTGGATGATCAGTGCCTGTTTTGAATTTTCTGCTATATTTTCTCCCCTTGGCAAATTTGAGGTCTCCACCTCTACAGGTGTTTCCCATGGCCTTTTTCGGTTTTTGGAAGTGATGACTGAATTTGATGCTCTTTTGTTGGTCTGAAAGCATATCATGGACTGGGAAAATATTGCGTAAAAAATTTTGCTCTCCGTGTTTTTATTATTTTAAAGACGGGGAATTGTCTTTTGCCGCCCGAAAAGAATTCGTGCAACAGCGACATCTGTGAGGGAAAAACCAATGGCTTTCTTGCCTTTTCGTTCCTTTTTTACAGTACTTGTACAGAATCTAACAGATCCTAACGCAACGACTAACCAACTCAGCACTTGGTACTTGAGCACCAAAGATGGCGAAAAGCTAGTGATTCTTTCCTCTGTTCAATTTTTGCGAAGGCACGAGTTCCTAAGAGCATATTAGCTGAGGTTCGTAAGAGTTGATTCAATTTTTTCAGTATAATCGATGGAAGTGTTTTCCTACAGACCATTTAAGTGATTTTGACGAGAGGATGTTTCAGGATGTGGTCTGAAAGTTCCTGGACTCCGAAAGTATCAGAATTGAGGAACAGAAAATGGTGAGTGACGAAATTTAATATCTCTGCGTATTCCCGATTGTAATTCGTGTTTCATTTATAGTGAAATGTGTGTCTTTGACGCAACTGTGGATGTAAGCGTCGAAAACTGGAGGGCCATGATTCAACATTACTTGAAGGATTTCCTGCTTATCTTATGATTGTGCTGGAAGCATTGATGTCACCGAACTAAGAGTCTGATTTCAATGAGCCCAACATTGGCTTTTGGGATGCCTCTGGACCCGAATGCCAAGTGAGATGGATTGTTTTTCTATATTCATGCATTTTTTCATTCTTTTAGTTTGGGAAATGAAACAAAACTTGGTTTTCCATTGTTGAAGTTGGTCCAACAATCCGTTCTACATGTACGATGGCAACCCTGAGCTCCTTTTGAGTTGCTGGCGGTATAAGCATAACCGAATTTCACACTGGGCATGACTGAATAACATTGCTAATTTGATGCACTGTAGATGGAAAACTTGCTCTAGTTAGGTTAGGTGTATTTTTTAATCACTGTGTTTGACTATCAAATCTTGAACCGTGCCGATCATTGGTGTTGAACATTTTTGAAACCCGTCTTGCAATTTCTGTGTGTTCGGTGGGTGCAACAAAAAAGAATGAAAAAGCCTGATCTAGCCTAATTGAATTAAAAAAAAAAAAAAAACAGTGCAGTTTAGTATAAATGCGTATGGACAGCTATGGAAAATGTTTACAGTACTGTACTGTATTTTGCTTGACCATATGTTTATGAGCTGTGGTCTACACTTATTAAATTATCCTCTTAAAGGTTTACGATGCAAGGGCAATAGCCTGTGAGCCATAAAGTTAAAAGTGTCAGACAACATGTTTTATTTTTTAATGGAACACTGGTTACAGTACTGCCTGAAGTTTGAATCCAATAGGTTACAAAATTGGTTTTTTTTGCGAAAATAATGTTCATGTGCAAACAGGGATTTCTACGCGAGTTGAGACTTGACCTTTTTGAATCAAGTGAATTATGAAACAATCGCTTTGTGAAGAAAAGAAGAGGTTTTCTACAATGCTATTCTTTGCCCTTTGGTTAGGCTAGGCAAACGGTCTCGCGGTTTTATTCAGTTTTTTTTTTTGTATTCTCAATGATTTTTGCGCATTATCATGTACTGTATACCTATCACTGCGTCTCAGAATTTTGTGCACCAAACTTGTTTAGATGTTCTCACTGAGTAAAGACTGAAAGATTTCGGTCATTTGGATGATATTTTAGTTGAAGATGACAAGTCTGAGAAAATCTTCAAATTGATTTCTTGCCTTCGAGCATTTATTTTACCACGTTTTTACCACGTTTTTATGAACTCACTTTTCTTGTCTGTCTGTCTGTCTGTTTGTCCGGATCAAATCTTGAAACTCAAATTTCACTCACTTCCAGACTAGCTAGCAAGCTGAAACTTTGAGGATAGCTTAGAAACTGATGACAATCCAATCTTTTGTGAAAAAATTAATTTTAAGAATATTTTTTAAAAAGAATAAAATAATTTTAGTAGATTTCTATAATAAAACTTTGAGCAGGTTTTCCTTGGCCCCAAGAAAAAAACCCATGGTGAACTGAATTGGTCGCAGAGGTCCGAGTTCAATCCCACCCCCTGGAACATTTTTTTTTTAATTAATTAACACGTTTTTATTATTAACTCACTTTCTTGTCTGTTTGTTTGTCCGAATCAAATTTTGAAACTCAAATTTCACTCACTTCCCGACTAGCTATCAAGCTGAAACTTTCAGGATAGCCTAGAAACTGATGACAATGCAATCTTTTGTGAAAAAATTAATTTTAAGAATATTTTTAAAAAAGAATAAAATAATTATAGTAGATTAAAAAATTAATCTAAAAAACCACGTTTTCAAAAACCAAAAAATAACCTTAAACGTGGTGCGCATGGAGATTGTTGGGAATAAGTGAAATACAAATGAAATGAATGCGCACCACATTTAAGGTTATTTTTTGGTTTTTGAAAACGTGGTTTTTTAGATTAATTTTTTAATCTACTATAATTTGTACTTACAGTCGAATAAGAACTGTAAGAACCTTGTGTTTGCTCCACCTCCAAGAAGGACAACGTACTTCGGTTACAAATGTTCTTTTGAAAAAGTTGTGGAATTTTAGTGCAATGAGATGCAGGTATCAAGTGAATCTTAATGTTTGTTAGTCACATTAATTAATTAATCTGGTTAAGTTTATTTAAAGTCTTCAAAAATTGAGAAATAGGAGCCGACCCAGAAGGAGTCCTTTCAATACTTCGTTTACTGATCCTAAGAAATTTGTTGGGGGAAAAAACTCAGTAATGACTTGAGATCGATGCAATCATGTGTGGGTCCTAATTACTGCGGATGATGAGTGACGTATTTTGGGATTTCACTTCACCACTGTACCGATGCAGTGCTTAAAAACATAATAATGAAGAAAACAAATGACAGTTTTCAAGCTTTGTCCCTTTTATATCACACAATCATCGGTTCATCGTCAGAATAACGTAACCCGCGACCTCATCGTTGATACAGTATTTGCATGCCATTTTTTAAAATTATGTAAACATCACCCACTTTCAATGTTCGCGTGAATGTATTATTCTCAAAAATCATACTCAGTTCATCGTGAAACGCTCAGAAATAATTTCGGTTGATGGTGAAACGCTACGAAATTATTTCGACGTATTGTTCTTTCTCGACCATATACACATGGGTGATGGATTAGGGAAATTTCAGGAAATCGAATCCGTTTGATTCCATGATATAACAAATAAAAACGCGTTGCTGTATTATCTTGCCTCGATGATTTTGAAGCGTGGCCCGTCTCCAATGGAATAGGAACAAGTCAGTATTTCTCACGAAAAACTGGAGTACAGTTGTTGCAAGAAAGCAGTCGCTGCATGTTATTTTGAGATCTACCTTCTGTAGCATGAAAATGAGTAACATACATACCTGGGGGATCTGTGTTTGGACTGCTGAGGGATGTCTGGTTCCCGTGTGTCAGTCCCATTTTTTTTTTCAAACTCCTTGCAAGGGGGTATTTGCTTTTTAATTAGTTGAGGGCAATTTACGTGATGAAGGAATCGTATTTTTGTTTGTTCGCTGCTTTCATTGTTCGAAGTGTAATCTAATCAAATGTAATGGTGGAGACAGCAAGTAATTCATCACCAAACGCGGTGAACCTTTCCTGTGGATCGGTATTTTTATTTTTTTTAAAGCATTACACTGCTTTGAGACTTCGCGGAAAATATAAAAAACCCTAATAATTTTCAATTACAGTATTCATGTAGACGACATAAGGTGCGAAATAAAAATAAAATGAAGTTGAAAAATATCGAGGTCTAACGTAAAGTTGGACTAAAAACTTTAAAAAAAATGAAACTAGTACAGTACTGTACTGTATAACAGATGTGCTAGAGATTAGAAACCGAATTTCTTTCCAATTTTTTTTTTTCTGAGTTGATTGCATTTTGGAGTCGAAGTTTTGGATTATTATTTACTTTCACCTCCAAATTTTTAGTTCTGCTCTGCGTTCTGTAAAATACGCAAGGCTTTGAATTCGCGTCCTGTATTCTGCATTTTTTCATGAAGGAAAAATACAAAATACGGGACTGCGCGAGGAAACTCTTCTAAATAGAGCAAATCCAATCGCAATATTTTCTTCAATAAATACTGTGTATATACATTTGGCGAAGTTGAATAACAATCGCTAATTAAAAGTATTAGACTTTTAATTTTCCACGCGCTATTTCCGTATCACTCCACGTACATTCATCTTAAGTTTTTGCAGCTTTCTAGGAAATGTATACTGCTAATTAGTTACAGACATATTTCTCAAAATTTTACCGCCATGAGTATTAATTACAATATTTCGGAGTGAACCTGGTCTGAATGATTCAGTTCAAATCCTCATGCCCGAAATTACAGTATCACGCATACCTGAGTAAGTTAAGTTTTCTCATTATTCCAGAAATATAAATATGTTTTAAAAATACATCAACAAAGCTGTCTTTTAGTAAAAGTGAAAAAATAAGCACACGATTCTAGAACCTCCTTTTCTCCAATGCCTTTCATGATGGCGAGTCAAATCGATTTTCCGTGAGGATTTTCCTTCGAAAATCACTTTGCGTAATGCCTCAAAGAACAAAAGTTTGGATCTTGCTCGATTGTAAGATGAGCGGGATATTCGCTTCCCCTCGGGACACAAGTTTGAAAAATTTTCAAAATCGTAAAATCTGAAGAATTAACAATGTTTCGGCTGGAATTTTGCATTTGACCTCAGATGCCGGAAAGCTTGGAGTGAGGAAGTTCTCAACTTGATTCGCTCCTGTGTCCATTTTTTGTTGTTGGAAATTTGATATTTTGTGTACCGAAAACGGGAAAGTTTGCCTAGAAAAAAATAACAGTGGAGTTTCTTGCTACCGATAGTTGACATCGGGAAGGGGTTCAGGTTTATGCGCGGAGAGTGTTTTGGAAATCGAGGCTTGAAAGCTTTTTTTTTTCAATTGGAGGCACGAAGACAACAAAAAGAAACGGTTATATAAATTGTCTATCTTTTGGTTAAGTTAGTCAGGTTAGGTTAGATTCAGTTACAGTACATGTATTACATTTATTGTTGGGTGCACCATTTGTACACGTGTGGGTCGTTTTTTTTTTTTTTGAAAGCAGAGCTCTTGGAGTAAACCTCAAATCTCCCTCTTCTTGAATCGACGTATCATAATTCAATTGACGAGTTTCACTTGCTCATCCGGTAGAACTTGTATTTACCGATTGTCTTGACCTCTTCGCAGGCGTCTATCCAGTCTGGGTGCGCGTCTTTCCATGGCACGTGGTAGTGCACCACGCCACCAGTGGGATCCTTGCATTTCTCTGCCTTGAAGACACCCGGTAGCCAACCATCCAGTCTGTCGGATGCCGTCCTGTCACGAATGGTTGTGTCGCGACCCGACAGCCAGCACTCGAACTGTTTGGGGTGTCGACAAACTGATGCCAGGGATGAGCCACCCCATTCGGGTTTGTCACTGAATGCCCGGTTCTTGATGGTCCATGCCACGAACTTCTGGCCGTCTAATGGTTCCCCGCGAGCCTCGTGGTACACGGTTTTCTTGAAGATCTCGTAGTCCTTGCCCAGCGTGGCTTCCATTATTATTAATTTTTTGTTGTCCTGAGAATTGACAAAGATTCAGCAGATTAAACCTTTGATTTAGTGACATTCTTGCGCAGTGCCACGGATATCCCTGGAACATACAGTATTTTCATCTATTGTGTTCTTAAGGGAAACCCTGATTTAGTGCCATGAAAAATCTTTGTCTTGAAAAATTGATTTTACACGCCATCTCAAATAACATTGATGGAAAAAGAGGTTTAAAATTGTCTGCTCATATTTTTCTATGGTATCCCTTTTTTTTTTGTCCTGTGAATTGACAAAGATTCAGCAGTTAATCTTTGATTTAGTGCCATTCTTGCACAGTGCCACAGATATCCCTGGAACAGATTTTCATCTATTGTGTTCTTAAGGGAAACCCTGATTTAGTGCCGACTCACTCAGTGCCATGAAAAATCCTTGTCTTGAAAATTTGATTTGACACGCCATCTCAAACAGCTTTGGTGGTAAAAGAGATTTAAAAATTGTGTGCTTATTTTTTCTGTGGCATCCCATTATTTTTGTCATCCTATAATCAGACAAATATTTAGCATTCAACTTTTGATTTAGAGCCATTCTTGCATAATGCCACAAATTTCCCTGGAACAGATCTTCCTCCATTGTGTTTTTGAGGGGAACCCTGATTTAGTGCCAGCTCACTCAGTGCAATGAAAAATCCTTGTCATGGATGAAAAATGGGCCAAAATGATAGAAGTACTGTAATTCCATGTTTCTGTGCATATCATTGGGTTGTAACTGAGAATCACATCCCTGTGCTCACATAGAACTTGAGGAATAATTTTGGAAATTTTACACTTGAATTTGTAGTGTTGAAAAATATATTTGTTCTTGTGTGACAAGAACAAGAACAATTCCAAAACTTGAAGCTTTTGTTTGATGGAGTGTATTTCCTCAGAATTTCTGTCACTCAGTTTGAACAGAAAATAATTCCAGAAGATCATTTCTTCGAAGTATTACGCTTCCTTGAAGTCATCTGCTGCAGTTCATAATTTTGTGTGTTTCTTTAATTAGAAAATGTTTACCAACTGTACTAAGTCTCGTCTTATTTTTGTACTAAATTTATAGGAATATTTCTTTCTTTTAGGAAACATGTCTCGGTGATCACTGGCATCTTGAGATGAGAAGCTTCACTCACCTGTTGCAAAGAAAGCAGCAAACCCTTTTCTTCCTGAAAAAATAGGCGGATGAGGTCACGCAGGACACTGCAAAAAGAACTTGGGTCATACAAGGACTGTTCTAGCGTGGGTGACACAAAATTGTGCCCTTCTTTCAGGGCAACGGGCTGGAAGGGTATGCCAGTGAAGCAAGAACTTCGGAGCTCTGGTTCTTCAAGACTTGATTTTTGACAGGGTTGCAGGATCTAAGCTGATGTAGGAGGGAGGTTGCACTCTCCCAGGCAAAACATACTCCAGAATGTCACTTGTCTAAACAGAAGATCTTGCGAAATAAATTCCACTAGGTAGAGTACACTGTCGCAGGAAATGTCTGACATCGAGGAATAATGTTTCCTCTTATATCAGCTTAAATAAAAAATGTTGACAAAAAATCCCTAAGCTTTAAAATCTTTGGAAATACTGTACATGCAGCTTCACCTTGTTGACGTAAATAGCATTCTCAGCACTTCCTTGAAATCCGGAAACCGTATTTGATTGAAGAAATAGGATGATGACTTGGGCTCATTTGATTTTTATATCTCTTCAAACAGAAGGATTTGAATACAATCCTCAAAAGCACTTTACTTTGTCAGACATAAAACGCTTGTACTGTATATTTTTTGAAATTAAGCCTGTGAACCATTTTGGATGTAAATGCAATGTGCTGGGGTAAAGTACGGTACAGTACTGTACATCTTCCTGGGAGTGCCTTTTACTGTCTACACCGGCGAGGCTGGGGTAGGGAATGTCACATTTTTTCTCCCTCCCCAATGCTTGAGATTTGCGCCTGGCTGCATTCCTGCACAGGGAAAAAGCTATTTTTGCCTGGTAGTGATAGAATCGTGGGGGAGACAAGGTGTAAGATATTTTTGGCCTCCTGGGAGAGGGATGGGTGAAGGTCAAAATTTCCTTCCTGCTTTCTGGGTCATTTCAAGTGTACTGTAATCTCAATTCAAGTAGATTAGGAATGTTATTCGTTTCCTTTTTTAAAGGTAAACAATATTATATTTTTTCCGAACCGAAAAGGGGAAGATTTCTTCAGGCATTGCCACCTTAATAGCAAAAATTGCATGCGCGGAAATGGAACAACCCAACAAAAAAGATTTGGAAAAATTGTGATCACCTCATCTTCCAAAATTTTATATTTTTGTTTACTTTTTTGAAAGTGATTGTTGGAATCCATGTTCTTATTTGTTCAAAAGCAAATTCCGGACTCCGGAAATATTGCTTGGTGCTTGATTTTCATTTTTTTAAGGCTGAAATTTGTTTTAGGGGACCCATGAAATGCTCGTGCACGAACAAGATTTGTGACCTGTAGAGAAAAATGATTAAGTTCCTCGTTTTCCCCACGACTGATTACTTGAAAAATAACTTACCCAAACTTAACTTTACAACCAATACTTGGATTAGCGGAGTGTCATTTGATGCTATTTCTTGTGAATGAGTCCCCTGAATCAAGTTAGCCAGTTTGAGATTGGATAATGGGCAATTTTATGAATGAAAATGCGATATTTACAGACGATTTGAGTGATTTTGTTGAGAGGATATCTCAATATGTGGCCTGCGCCTCAGCAGTTCTGGGGAGCCCAGGCGTACCAGAATTATGCGTCAGAAAATGGTGAGTGGCGGAATTTAATTTCTTCTTGATGTTCCAAGCTTGTTCTTGGATAATCCTGTTGAACCTCTTCAAGTCGAACTTCAAAGGGCCAGCAAAAAAGGAATTGAGTCAGTGGAACAGCTATTTTTTGCTGTAAATAATTAAGAATTGCCGGAAACGAAAATACAGTACGTGATGTTTGTTTTTCCTTCAGCTGCAAAATATATGAGTTGACTTTATGCTGAACTTGGAAGCAAGGGTTTATTATCCCAATTACCGGATTCTCTTCCTTTCAAAACACATCGTTACATTTTTATTGCTTTTTTTCCTTGAATTTATCAATGATATGCTGGTTGAAAGGCCTCCAGAAAATTCAAGGTATGGAGGCTTGAGGAGGAAATCCTTTGAGTGTTCAATTGTATATTTTCGTTAATGGGCTATTTATAGTGGATTGGGCGTCTCTGGCGCAACAATGGATCCAGATGAAGGAAGCGTCGGAGGTTGGAACAGCGGGTCCACCGCCAATGCAACCACCTTTACCTGCTGGTCCACCACCTCCCCCTCCGGGCGTGATCGAAGCACCATTGCCACCGAACGAACAGACGGTGATGGGTCCCATGATTCCATTGAACCCGCCTTTGCCTGTCGGGGTGCCTCCGGCCGTGATGAGGATGAGTGCCCCAATGCCCAGTAAGATAGTTCGCGTTGTAAATGTATACTGTATAAGGAATAATCTCGTTACAACGATGCGTTTGGGACCTTGAAAAAAACGTCGTTATAAACAAAAATTCGTTAAAAACAAATGAAAATAATATTGTGGCCATTCGACAGGGACCGAAAAACCAATTTATTTGGAAATGCACGTGGACTACAACGGTCTCGTCTACAACGGTTTTCTCTGTTTAATGGATTTTCGTTTGGTCCTATAGGATTCTCTCCCATGTTCTAGGGATTCTCTGCAGCGAAATTATTTTTACAACGAAATTTTTTTAGGTCCAATGCATTTTCTTGTAGAGAGAGTCCACTGTAATAATTTGCTATAAGAAGATTCGTTGTAACAATTTAGGATATGGTTTCTTACGAGGGTTCTAGTTTTTTCAAATGAACTTCAAACTTCAACAAACATTACTTGATGTTAAAATCTGGGAAACTTGAAACATTCGGTATTGGGCGATTGCCAGATTTTCTTTCACAAATTCCGCTCTAATCGGTAAAGGTAATTTATTATTGTTGGCTACAGATTCTGTATTATTTTTGGCGAAAGGCATGTAAAACTTCTTTTTCATAGCCCAACAGATACTGTCAGGTTTCAAAATTCAACACAGTTCAGTATTTCATCAATCCTGAAGATCCCGTGTCGACCAACCATCGGTACAAGTTGTCACCTGCGCTGCTATTGATTCCCTTGATATTTTCTTGATAATAATTGGGCCAACTACTAGAGGATGCTCTTTGAAATACTGTACATCAAATCTGAAGCCACATAAACGACGTTATTATCGTTAAATTTTTTGTTACAGTATACAGTAATTATTTCAAGCGTCTGAATCCGTCCAGCAAATCAAGATGCAGAATTGTCGAGGACTGTGTCTGCTTGTTTTTTCCCCTTCACTGAAAAATATTATGCATGCACAATCTTTATTCTGCAGAGTTCGATCAATTTATGGAAATTACTGCACAGTACATCAAATCTGCCTTGAATGATAACTGGTTATACTTACGGCGCGAACAAATTTTGTGAATGAAAAAGAAACCCAAGTGGAAATGAAACGTTAAATTTATCTGGAGTTGCTTTTCCAGTAGAGAACCGTTCGTTTTACAGGTGAACTCTTTCCGCAAAGAAATTCAAGGGGACAAGAAGAAAAAATCGTTAGAGAAAATCTTGTTTCGAGAGTGTCTACCTGTATACGTTTCTGTTCAAAGGTCCTGAAATTTCAAGAAGAAATACGACGCGTTACTTATTTCATTTTCCTGTGTATATTGTTCACTTGTTTATGCATGAAATATTTAGCCCAGCCGTGGATGAATTCAACTGCTCCGATGCCTCCGATGACGCAACCGACGCCGCAGTGGCCGGAAAAAGTCAAGAAAACCTTACTTCCATCCCCAGTTGCACCCATGATAAATAACTTCCAGGTCCCAGCAAACCCCACGATGCCTGTCGTGTATGGGACCGGAATTCCAGAGGTTAGTCTGCAGTGCATTTTCTTATTGGCGATCCGAGTAAAACCCACTTTTGATGCATCCACTCTCATTGGAAGACTTTCGAGTTTGTCCGTATTCGGATGACAAGGTTGACGAAAACGTGCATTGAAACTTTAAAATAATGTACCAGAACATATAGAGGTAGACTCTCTCTACTACGATTTTCCGTGTATAACGATCTTTTCTTGGCCCAAGGGGCTCTCAATCCATCTTATGGGCGCTCTTTATGATGGAATTCTCCTCACAACGAATTTTTCTGTTCCCTTACAATCACAATTGCAGGGATAGTACTTTTATAGTACAGTTGTAGTAAGTGTGTGAGGAATTGCATTTTCTGATGTGAAGGGTATGAAGAATCACGACCATGACTGTGATAATTCGTATTTCCTTGTACGGCGGGGAATTATCTTCATGATGAGATTGAGAAATTCTGACGCGTTGGCGATTGAATTCCCGTGGTGTTCGGCGTGACGTCTAGTATCTGGATGAGTTTTTCAAGAGTCACAGCCTATTCGTTCCACTTCATTTAAGATATGTGCTGGCCCTCCACGACGGGATGGTTTCATTGGGCATCCCAGAATGCCAGTGAAACCTATGGGAGATTTCTCCTCGGGAATGGGGACTGTTCCAATGATGCCGGATGGAGATTTTACCATGGGTGAGTATCCAGTAAAGCCATCAATTGTTCCAATACTATTTTCGAGGGCTTATTAGAAATGAAGTTTTTCATACAAAGCCTGAGAGCCAGAAAAGCATTTCGTCTGAAACCTAGTTCTAATGCCGTGGTTTTTGTTTTTGCGCCTAGATGCCGCCCGACGCCGTTCGCTCCCCGCGTGGATTCGGGAGGGATTGGAGAAGATGGAGCGAGAAAAATCCAAGCGGGAGGAGAGGGAGGAACTGCTGAAGCGTCGGGACGAATTGTTCAAAATGCGTCACCAGGATGAGCGGACGCAGGAATTAATCGACAACCCTGCTCGGAGTAAATTCGTGAGTTGAACTCGATTTCCAGGACGTGGGATCGAAAATTTGTTGTGATGAGCTGATGTATGTAATCGCCGGAGCTCAAAATGGCTGTTCGTGCCAACACTTCTCTGTAACTGCCTGGTGTAGGTTCTGTGATGGGTGGGATCAAAAGTTCAGGCATTGAGTTTGTGTGCAAGTTGAAATTTTGTGTCGGAGAAAACCAGCTACGCATGAGGGCTCTTTTTAAACTAGGGGTAGATCGAGGTGAAAGTGAATACTGCACAATGAGTCCCCGCGTAGCGTAAGATCTGAGCAACAGAAATATTTGTAACGCATCAAAAACGCATGTTCCCCAACTCGAAATTTTACTAACTTGAATGTTTTGCTGGTCCCTTGAAGTTCCCTTGAGAGGTTCCACTGTACACCATATTGAACTTCCAAAATGATGCTGCGTGTCATATAGGACCTGTTACAGGTGAACTTGCTCTCTAACAAAATTCAACGGACCAGAAAAAGTACGTTGTAGAGAGAATCTGTTGTAAAGAAACAGGTAAATCATGCGAAGAGAACCCTATGGGACACAATAAAATTTTTTTTTACTGTATATGGAAAATCGTTGTAGAGTGAGTCCACCTATTGGGATGAGCTCCCAGGATTTGATAGCATTCAAAAATTGTCGGACCGTGACCATGAATTCCGCGCTTTGCTTTCTCCTGCTAACAGTGATTTTACCCCAATCGCTGTTCTCCGATTGTAGGACAGCGATTCTGAGGATGAAACCGAGGATAATGAGGATAACGGGGTTGAGGACAGTGGTAGTAGTGAGGAAGAATCTCGCCCTTCATTCACTACTTTGGCAGCGGTTATTGCACCCTCAAGCGTTAAAGCAATGCGGAAGAAAAAATCGCGCTTTACAAGCAAGAGTCCTTCTCCTGCGGAAACCCGAACATCAACATCCTACCCTGGCTTTGTCAAAGCGAAAACAGAGTTCCGGTCGGGAACCAAGTCGGTGAAACTGGATTTGAGTGAGCTAACTGACGAAGAGAGATTGCAGCTGCAGGTAATATAAGGGACACATGGGGGGCTTTTTGAGGTTGCGATGATATTGGGGAATGGCTTTCTCCCGTTTCATTGCAAGATGTATGTCGTGAAATCTTTAGTGACGGAAATTCTGTTGGATGTCACTGGCGCCATGATGTATGAGATCGCTTCAGAAGCTTTCGATTCCAGTCAGGAAGCAGGTAATTATGTTCCAGTCTGCCTTCGAAATCGGTTCACCCAATTTAGTTAGACCTCTTTAATCTTGAAAACATGTTTTGACGTTTGGCCACAGAACGAGGTGAACTTCAAGGTAGTCACAACGACGAATTGAAACCTCCTGTTACAAACCTTGGTAAGTGAATGATTGATGTCAGTCTCTCACTGGAAGGGACTTTGATCATGTGGGCTGTGTAAGCTTACAATTTGTTTCTTTAATTGACACATTTTTTCCTCAAAAGGCCTGGCTGCCTACGAATCCGGTACAGATGAGTCGGATGATGACGAAAACCATGCTTCTGCTGATGAGACGAAGTTGCGTGGGTTGCTTGGTTACGAATCTTCCGGAGATGACGGTGTTGATCCCGAAGTTGAAGTTCGTGAGAAAGAAACGAGTGCAAACGAGGTGGCTTCACCAGTTGTTCCGGAAGTGAAATCAGAAACTAGTGAGGAAGGTCAGTTGAGTTAAAAGCCAGTCCTGTACACCAAACTACTGTACAGTTTTTTTTTTTTTCATAGATACAGTATAGGTATTTTTAAAATCAAAATAAGCCACTCCCCGCCGTGTCGTTCTATTTACAGATATTGAAATGAAGCAAGGAAAACTCAGGCACTCGAGAAATAGAATTTACTGCGTAACAGTGTTGTTCATTTTTCATTACCTCGAGATTAAATGAGTTTTAATTTTTTTCCAGTTCATCCTCCCTACTCAAATTTTCTGTTAATCTCTGGCTAGTCCCCTGCCCTCAATCAATTTCAAACCTCTCGAATTTTGAAACTTCTAACTCTAGCCTGCCTTGAATTAGACAACTTCAATTATGCCGTAATAACTTGTTACAAAGAAGCGTTCGGAAACCTAGAAAAAAGCTTCGTTGTGAAAGAAAATTCGAGATTAGTTGTAATGAGATTTTAGTGTATTGAGCGTTGTGTTCCTCTGAATATTCCGCCATTCCTTGATCAGGAGAAAAACATGGGAGACTGCAGGTAATTGAAATGGGCAGTATTTGTTATTATGCGTCTAGAATTCAGAAGCCTTGAGCCCCAAGACCTTTGATCGCTGTGAACTGTATTTCTAGGGGTCTATAAAGGATTTTGTAATTCAATCAAGTGATGAATATCAAGAGTTATTTTGGGAGATGTCCTCGGATGGATAATGTCAATTGCCATTTGAAGGTTATTATTGCGTGAATCCTAGTAAATTTAATTCATTGTTTGGTGTCTTTTGAGAGTCCGGGACGAATTAGCCACTGCAGGAACGCCAACCTGATTTATTTACTTTTAATGCAAATGAATTCCTGCCGGAAAGGATCAAGTCCGTTAATCAATGCAATTTTGTTTGTTTGTTCGAAGGTGATTCTGGATCATCGTCGCCTACTGTGATAAAGTGGACAAATAATAAAGACGAGAAACGCGTCAAACAGAGTCACACGCGTGTGGAAAGACGCTCTCCAAGTCCCCGTTCGTCATCACGACGGGGCTCTTCCAAGTCTAGGAAACGGCGCCGTTCGCGCAATTCAACCAGTAGCCAGACTTCGGATTCCAAGTCTCCGTCTCCGCCGAGAAAAAGGCGGTCGTCTGATTCCAGACAGCGCAATTCCACGCGTCATCGACGAAGATCCAGGTCTCCTGAGCGGAGCAGTCGTCATCGTAGGAGCCATCATTCAAGCAGTCGTTCTCGACGGAAGGACTCGAGTCGGAGTCGACACCGCCGCAAGCATCATTGACACCTCTGACGTTTCTAAAACAAAGCAAAAATCTCGTCCCAGCGTAAATATGATCCCCTGAAATTTGCCTCAACGGGCAGACATTTTTTCACTTTCAGAGCGGAATATTTCGGCGGGTAAAGTTTCAAATACCAGCATTATCCGCCCAAATGGTAAGTCAGTCTTCATAATTCCTCTATCGCGAAATTCGTGATCCATTGACTTGACATTTTTGTAGACTTGCTGGTTTTTGATTCGGCATTCGTTTCGTTTTCAGGTATTCGTGCTGTGCTGTGTTCTGCCACTCCTCGGAGAGGGTTAAAACTTGCTATGGAATCTTTCTGTGGTTTACATTTCCAGCCATCTTCTTGTCAATGTTGAATTGACGATAGATCGATATGAACGGCTGTTTCACGAAACGTTCTTGCTATTTTTTTCATTGATTCTCATGTCATTATTGGCTTACAATCGTGAGCGTTTAGTTTCAATTGTTCGTTTTTATTTTCAGAAGTCGTGTGTGTATGTGTGTCTTCTATATAAAAAGTGTACGGCTTTAGGAGTTCCCTGAGGGATTTATTGTTGTGCTGCAGTCTTCAGATTTGCGTTGCAGGTGGAATGCGTTTTTGCGGGAACGTGAGCATTTGTTGAACCATTTTTTTCTAAGTTGTCCTCACTCTGTTTCTGGGCAATCATTTTATAAGCCACCTTGTCCTCATAAATTCTGCCCTTACTTATTAATATGGGGCGTCTTAACTTGGGTTGACTGCATCTTGGTGATCTGTAATTCTGCTTTGTTCCAAGATTGCTTCACTGGGCCCGTGAACCATGTCTTGTCTTCTTATTTATGAGACGGCCAGAAGAAGGGATCTATGTTTGATAATTGATTGGCTGAAGCATTGGTTGCTTTTTCCCTGGTAGACTGCTCAAATATACTGTATGCTGCCCAGTTGGAGTTTACTCCTGCAAGTATCTTTTGATATTCACATTTTTGAAACGACATTTCGATAACTTGGATGTACATTACCCGGTTTCTTTTTGTGCTTTTTCTGAAATACGAATTGAATTTTGTATGAGTCCAATCCAATTTTTCAAATATATTTCGTCAGTACCCAGCAAGTAATCCACCCATTTTTTTACCCCTGTTGAATCAGAATCACATGGGTGACAGTCACCCTTATTGAAATATGCACACTGGGGTGTTTCTGTACAGGTGATACCTGTAACAGACACATGTATCCCAGTACACCTATCAGTTACAGGTGAAGTGTGGAGTCTGGCGTATCTTGGTATGCCTGTTTTTTTTTATTCTTTGGAAGGCTCACAAGTTTTACGCGGGTATGAGACCCATATCCAGGAATTATGATGAATAAATGTAGCGCTGTTAGTATATTTTATGGAGCAGGCTTTGAAAATGGCATGGCAGGTGATGAATAAACAGAGCAATGCGCATATACAATATTTCACAGAGGGGGCTTTGAAAATCGTGAGTGGACTTCTCGCCGGAGCTCACATATGAGCTGCCGAATTTACGCTGCTCCCCCTTCCCCCTGCCTCACTCCCTGAACCCATCACTCTCTCTTTGAAGAAAAATCATGAGAGACTTCAGAAGGCCTGTTTGAATAGGTATAAATAGTGTAGTAGGAGAAGTACTATCAACAAATATAATTAATATTCATTTTTATAAACCTTATGGCTTTACTGAAGGTTCTCTTTTCATTACTCTGATTATTCCATTTCATAAATACTGTACTGTACCAATACTGATATTTTGAAAAAGTCATCACTGGAAAACAGGGAATCAATCAATGAAGCAATATTAGTAATTATGAACTCAAATTATGCATGGTTGTGAACTCAATATAAATCATCAATATTTCACATCAAACAAATGATATTTGGAAAACTTCATAAGGTATGCATTTATATCATACAAATTTCTAGTTTGAATTGTTAGAAACAATTTTGATGTCCATATAGGAAGGGCAGCATGGAGAATGAATAAGAATAAATACAATATAAGAACCCTTTAATAGCAAATTTAATTCAGACAATTTCTCATTGCATGTACTCAACTTTTATAGTCAAGAGTAATGAAAAGAGAACCTTCAGTAAAGCCATAAGGTTTATTAAAATGAATATTGAATATAGTTGTTGATAGTACTTCTCCTACTATACTGTTTATACCTATTCAAACAGGCCTTCTGAAGTCTCTCATGATTTTTCTTCAAGGAGAGAGTGATCGGTTCAGGGAGTGAGGCAGGGGGAAGGGGGAGCAGCGTAAATTCGGCAGCTCACATATGAGCTCGGGCGAGAAGTCCGTCCACCTTGAAAATAGCACAGCACTCTTTCATTGCTATAAGTGGCATGTGTTCATTGTGTAGAGCAGGCTTTGAAAATGGCACAGAGCTCTTACGTTGTAGGTAGTGGCACTTCTTCATTAAGGGAGTGGGGTTGGGAAATGGCACAGAGCTTAATTTCTGAGAAGCAGTTTTATGGAGCAGGCTTTGAAAATGGTGCAGAGCTCTCACTTTGAAGGGAGTTGCACTTCTTCATTTTATGGCGCAGGCTTTGAAAATGACGCATAGCTCTTGAATTGTTTGAAGCAGTACTTCTTCATTTTATGGATTGGGCTTTGAAAACAGCATGCTCTTACATGGTGAGGAGCAGCACTTCTTCATTTTACAGAGAGGGCTTAGGAAACGGTGCAGTGCTCTATCTTGGTGTGGAGCAGCTCTGTGAAATGCGAAGGTGTGGGATTATACATGCTGATACAGAATACTTTATATTATTATTTGGATGGCTGTGCTGCATTATATGTGTTGCCTTGGCTGTATGATGCAATTGATCAGGAAATATAAAAAAAGAGGACATAGAGTACATGTGATGACATAAATGTGCTTATTCATACAACATACATCACAGCAATAGAGCAGGCAGTTAAAATGAACATAAAATTTATTCAGAGGAGAACCACAAACTCGCAACCACTTCAAGCATCAGAACTGTCAGACATAATTTTGTCTTCATAACCAATCATCTCTTCAAGTTGCGGTTCTCTTTCCTATCATACCACTCACTTACAACACTCTCCGGATCATCTACTGTATTTCCAGTTTATACAAGTTTAGGGCCTCCTTCTGGATAGAGCACCTTCTCATTGTCTGTTTGTTGCAGCATTCTTCTATTGCTCATCCCTCACCGCTCTTTCTTGGGTACGCATTCCTCTGATAACTTCATTCAGCACTTCCCTGCATTTCATAATATAGAAGCGTTGAATATTGGAGTTGGATCATTGCATTTTTTTTATGGATTACGTCTTACTTATCTTGGACCAACTTGCTTATTGCCATACTTTTCCTTTTTGGCACATGAACAAATGTCTGGTATGGACTTGGAAAAACTGCTTCACTTCAGTGTTGATGTTGAGAAATAAACGCTTGGTTGTGATTCATAACTTGGTCGTGATTGTCACGTACTAAATTCAAAATCCATTATGATCCTGAATATAGCATTGGTATACACGTTTATATACACATTACTACCTGAACAGGAATGCATCAATTGAGTTTCCACTTCGAAATCCAACGCCACGGTAGGAAGGTATACGGCGCCGTGGCTTAGTTGGTTAAAGCGCCTGCCTAGTAAGCAGGAGATCGAGGGTTCGAATCCCTCCGGTGCCTTATGTCCGGTTTTTTGTGGCTGCTCTCTTGTTATTTTCTCGCAAAGTTATTCTGTGTCGAATTTGCGACATGGAACATTATAGCAGTTCCAGACTAAAATTTTCATCACTTAAATTTGACTTGGAGTGTGCTGATACATGTAATATTCAGCTCAGTACGCAATTTGTGTGATGCAGTTGGCTCAGTTCTAATAGCTGACCAACCCAAACCGTTTAAAACTTGGCAGTACAGAGGAAAAGTGGGATGGTTAACTTCAGGGCCCACATCCTCTTACAGTATTCAACAAAGTGCCCCTCTAGCATCAGCAGGAAATATGTGAGTACAGTACATATTACTCTTGAGATATTTTTACATGTACTGTACTGCATTTGCATCAATTACTGTAGTTTTTGATTGCAGGATAGAGAACTGACAAGCTTGAAAAAAAATAAAACGAAAGGTTCTTTGTACTCATTTTGTTGCAAATTAGAGTTACTGTAGAGAGTTAGTTTAATGAATATCAATGCATACAATCCATTTGCATCCATCCTAATATGTAACGTACTTTTTTCATCATGTCTGCTCATTTGGTTCAACAGGGTTTTTCTTTTTGTGCATATATTGGGTCATAAAAAATTAAGAAGGGCTGTACTCCAATGCAAAAACAAACAATAATTGTACGGAATAGTGAATACCCAAGAGAAACAATACTTTGTATATTATATTTCAATTTATTTTTGCCTTGAGGTTGCTTTTGAGTGCCAAAATGAAACGTGAACAAAATCCTTATCAAAGAAAAAAAATCACATTGAGCACTGGGGCAATACTTGAATCACCGAAATTCATGACTTGGATTCAGATTCATTCCACGTGATTTTCTTCTCTTTCCACACTAGTCCATCAGCTTGCTCACTCCCGGTAATCTAGGGAGAGAAAAATTGAAAACTTAATTTTAAATTGTTATGTCTTCAGCAGAATACACTTGAAAAAAAAACCTCACCCGGTTTTCCAGTACCACTTCCTGATGACTTAAGTAATAAACCATCCTCAGTTGGGTCATGACAATCTTGATGAAGGTAATGATGAGGTGAGTTGGATTGGAGTTGTGATAGCTTTGAAGACTGCTGTAACCAGTTTTGTCATAACACCAATGAATCCATTGGCATTTGAGCTTGCTACAACCCATTCCCAAGCATCAAATATAGAATTTATCACTCTAGCAGGAGTCAGAAGCTGTTGGAGATCAATGAAGTTTGCCAGCCAACCCACCACTGCTTGAGGAACTAGAAATGTACAAAATCAGGAAGGGGAAATATAAGTTGGAATGAAACACTTCAAGTTCCCTACAATACGATCAGGAATGTCCATGATGCAAGACCAACTCTTTTGGGGGAAAAGTTCACCAGATTCTTTTTTTTTTTTTCAACTGGAAAAGAATTATCACAGATGGTACCCCCCCCCCCCCCAACCAATTTGACCCTAATATGTTGCTGGGATAGGGTCTACTTGCATAACTGTTGAATTTCAAGACTATGTCAAATGCAATGTTTTTTACATTGTAGTTGATGTTTTGCATCTCTCTGCAGGTTGAATTGTGGGGCGGAGGTACAATTGCAAGTCAACCTCCTGGCAAATTTGATTGTCAAATTGTGGGACAGACAAATTGCAAGGTACAGGTGGTACCTTACAATTCAACCCTAATCCATTGCCAAACTAGGGTCAAATTGCAAAGTGGTTGAATTACATGGCACTTTTTGAAATCCAAAAATATCTGCACAAAAAACCCAAAAATGGCCAATAAAGCAGGTCAAATTGCAGGGTAAGGGCCAAATTGCAAGTCAACCTCCCTGCAAATTCACAATTTGTGGCATTGTTGAATTGCAAGGTACCACCAGTACCAGCACCTACACTTAGAATGATCCACCTACCCAAAGTAATTCCAAGGATGATGAGGCAGAATGTAAGAGCATCAGTTGCATCTGGTACAAATGATGGCTCCCTGGGCACAATAATTATTTCCTCCTCCTCCTCAGAAGATTTATTGTAGGCCCCATCATCAGTGGCTGCTTCTTTGGCAACTGTGGAGACTTTATCTGTAGCCCTCAACACAGCAGACCTTGAAAAAATAGATTCAAACGTATCACTGACATTTTCTTTCTCTGCCCTTCTTTTTTCTTCCTTGAAGTTTCACCTCACAGAATTGTGAATTGCCTTCTGCAAAGCCATGTGTACTCTTTCATCATCAATTTCAAATGAGTATTGTCTTCTTCTGCGCTTGGACTTGGGGTGATCTGATGATGGTTGCAGTAGTAGTTGCTGCTTTTCTCGGTAAATCCTTTCCATTGACTCAAATACGCCCAAATTATGCAGCAATTCACCAGGCTCACTTTTTAGGTTTTGGGAGTCTCTGCCTGACAGCGCAGCTAAAGTGACTGGCAACTGATTTGCATGCAAGGGAAAATCCAAGTCAAATGGCACCATATTTCCTGAAGGAAGAAGGGAAATCGCGCATGAATATTTATCCTTGAGGAATGCAAAACAACTTTGGTAATGAAACTCGAAATAATGACAGCCTGCACTTATGTCACTCAATTTTAATTGCATGCCTGATACGCAAGATTATAGGCACAGGAAGCACACATGCAAATAGACATTCAGTGAAATCATTTTCGAATTTGCATTGTTCGCTTAGCCTTCTCCTGCTCAGACAATTCCAAACATATTGTTTCTTTATTGGGACAGCAATTGAAATCTGAGATTTGCTCTCTTCTAAAAAAAAGACACCACGCTAAGTGACGAGAGCAACACAATGACTATTGTCTCGACTGCTCATACTGATCTGATATCCTGTGTTGGCTGCAAGAAAATAGAACCCTACGGAGGCGGGAAGAAACAAGTTGACCCAGGGAGAAAAAGTCGGCCGGCCCCATTGAGAATGCGGGAATCCGGGCCTGGGCTCTTTTTGGGAGGGTGTAGAGGTCATGAAGGAGTCACCAGACTCATCACCTCTTGGGTGCTGTCAAACTGTTTGAATCAGCAAGTTTCAATTTTGACTGTTGCGCAGAAGAGGAAAACAAATGGAATGGTATATACAAGTGAGACCCCTAGATGCGGACATAATTGGTTCATCAAGAGTGTCCCTATGTCGGATTGTCCCCAAGTCAAATCTTGTTTTCCCATAGACTTGCATTGTATAATTTTTAATTGGTGTTTTATGGAAGAAACATTCTTCAGAATTTCTGAAAAAAATGTCTGCCACTTGAATTTGATTCAATGAATATCTTTTCAAACCAATAAGAGCATTTGGAACATTGAATAGTGTACCTCTGTGCAGTAAATTGAAAAGTTGGCATCTGGAAAAATAACATTCACTTCACAAAGAGAGCTAGAAGGAAGTCCCTCTGTGCTATAGGGCATTTTTAAAATTAGCTGAATGGATGGGAGAAATGATGGGAAAAGTCCCAAAGAATTTTTCTTGCATAGATCTTAGGTTGGAAACATCTGTTTTTTGCAATTAAGCCTTATAAAAATCAATTTTCCTGAAATTTATTTTGGAATTTTATCCTGCAATGTCCCCAGGTCAAGTCAGTGTCCTCATGT